>QEPC01004754.1:283731-298651 GCA_003113815.1 Sphenodon punctatus
AGCTCTGAGCCCTATGATGATAGGGGCCTATACTCTTGGTGCGAAAGCATACTGAGTGGCCCACACTCTATCCTGACGGGCAACTGGGACCCCTCCGTAACCTTCAGAGCGGTGTGTTTGTACAGGGTGTGTGGGTTTCCCCCCTCCTTTCCCCTTCCCACTGACACAGAGGCGCTGTCCTGGACAATCCATCACCTGTACAGAGGGCAGGCCCCATGCCCGTGTACCAACATGCCCAGGGCAAGGCGTTCCAGTGGATCTCTGAGTACAGGGATGCCCTCTGCTGCGGCATCATTGCCCAGGTGGCAGACGACGGGGCCCTGCCCGACCCACACCCGACCCATAAACCCGTGCACCCCATCAATAAAGCTGGGTAGTACCCGTGACAGCCAACCTTGCCTCTATGCCTTGTGTGGGAATGGGGGTCCTGGAAACAGATCCAGTGGGTTGCCTGGGTGTGAGAACCCGCCCCTCGCTGACAGCCATAGGGTGCTTCAACTGCACAGTGTCCTGCATGCCACCATGGGCTGCATCTGTGCAGGGTAACCATGCACTCATTCCACTCTCCACTACTGGCCGTGGCCTCAGGGGGCAGCCCCCTGGCCCCATCGGCTGGCCTGGCGTTGTACCACACCCTCACCCTGCTGGTGTCCCCCTGCCAGCCCCACCCACCCACCAGTCCCAGGATAGAGGAAGTGATACAGAGGTATATGTGCAGCTTTTTTAATTGTAGGGGAACTCTACATTGGGATGGGGGGTTTAATCTTCGGGGGCACCCTCGGCCCTGCTTGGCTGCACCACTGGGGCTCGCAGCCCATGGGTCCTTGCTGCCGCCGAGCACAGCGATCGCCAACCAGATAGCCCAGGCTCCCTGTCATCCACTGGCTGCTCCACGCCGACCTCTGGTGCAGGTCCCTGTGAGGAACAACGAGCATGGGGTGAGCATTCCACATGTGCACTTGGCTCCTTCCCACACCAGGGCCTGGGCCACTGGGTGTCCCGGGAGCAGCTTATGGGCCCCCTCATCCCCTCCCAGCCCCCCATGGGGTAAAGCCCCCCCCCAGGGGCAGGGGTGCTGTGACCTTACTTGGGGTGGGGCAGCGGCCACAGGCGGTTAGTCATCCTGGGGCACCAGGTCCTGGGGTGGGGGCATAGCTTCCCGGTGGAGGGGTTGGGGTTGCAGCTGGGGGTGACTGGGAGGGGTGCAGGCTGGAAGGGTGGTCCCACCAGCAGCTCGTGTGGACCTATGTGGGGGATGGGGACCCTTTGGAGCAGGCCCAGGAAGGGATACTGCTGGGGACACCTGCACCAGTGGGTGCCAACCGTGGTGCATGTCGGCTGCCAACCCTCCATCCATGGCCTGGAGGGCCCTGTCGTGCTGGCGGTCCCACCGAAGGGCCAACACCATCTCTCCTATGAGGTCCATGACCCTTGCGGCCTGATCCTCCAGCCTGGCACAGGCACGCACTGCCGCCGGCGCGTCACGCTGCTGCTCACGGTGGTGGGAGGCAGCCTGGCACCTGTCCCAGAGGTGCTTGGTGCGGGACCAAGTCATCATAACCACCAGGATCTCCCGGTTCCTGTCCCCCTCCCCTCTTAGGAGTTCCCTGGTGAGTGCGAGCTCCTAGGAGTGCACCTCGGCTAACCGTCTAGATTCTTCTAACAGCTCCATGCCCAGGTCCTCCCTCCGCTGCCGGTTCCTGGCCCACATCTCCTGATTCCTCTCCACACTGCCGGGGGTCGCTGTTCTGTGAAGGAGACATTGCATTCTGTGTTATTACGCCTGGCCGGTCCGCACCACTGCCCCCTACCGCGGTTCCCGGGGTGTCACATGGGGCGGCCCCCTTGTTGTTGGTGCTCCACCATGTTGCTCCCATGCTCTCAATGCTGGTAGGGCCTGTGGCTGTCCTGTTATGTGGGACCCACTGTGGGGCCCACCAACCCTCCTATATGCCCCTTCCACCCCGACCCCAGTAGGGCACGGGCGGGTGGGGGTGCAGATTTCCACAGTGCTAGTGGCATACTGGGATGTCCTCTCCAGCCTGCCATCCCTGCACCCCCTGTGCTCCTGGCACCCTGCAGCTGTGCACTTCCTATGTCCCGGACCATCTCCTGTCTCCCCCCCCCCTCTGGCTTCCCCCATGTCTCTGTCCCTCGGTGTGTGTTCCCCGGCACCCTGGTCGGGTCCTGACTGGTCTTCCCCCCCCCCCAACCCACGGCCCTGCAGCCCCCAGGGGTGATGTGCCCCTCTGGTGGGGTGCCCCGTGGCCTGGGGTTCCTGGTTCTGGTGTGAGGTGCGCAGCCCCCCTCCCTACCCTGTACGGCTGCCCACCTCCACGCCGTGCCCCCCTGTGGCCCCTTGGACGGTGTGGCCTAGCATGGCAGTGCACCTCACCAGGTATCAGGGGCGCAGCTGGCCCCTCCTCGTCCATCTCCTCCTCCACGACCTCCACCTCGTGCACCTCCAGGCAATCTTGAGCTGCAATGGGAACAGGGACCCGTTAGTGTTTACCAGCAACCAGGCCCCGGCCCTGGTTTCTGCGACTCTGCCGCAGGCCTCCTCCACCCCGGGCCTGCTGGGTCGGTCGTACCTGGATCCAGTTCCTTCGCCTCCTGGGGGCTGTCCCAGGTATCTACTTCCTCCACGCATGCCTGTGGGATGTGTGGGTGCACGCAGAGGGTGGTGGTACTGTGGTCGGATCCCCGGGGCATCTCCGCCCCCTGTGGGACGGGACCCTGCCCTCCCACTTCCTGGCTGGCCTCACCAGGAGCAGCCTTCCCCCCTGCTCCATGGGATCTGGCAGGGGGGTTCCATGGTGGCCCTCCATCTGCCCCTTGTGAAGGCGCTGCCGTGTGTGTGAGAGGCCACAATGTCCCCGTCCATGCAAAGGACCTTTTCCAGCTCCTCCTGGAACTCTGCTGTGTGCATGGCATGGTCGGCCTTGAGACTGTTGTCTTTGATATGTTTATATCTGGACCTCAAGTCCTGTGCCTGCTGCATGCACTGGGTGACATCTCTATTGTACCCCTGCTGCTGCATCTCCTGGGTGATGGCTTCATAGACCTGTCTGGTCTTGTGGCTGTGCACCAGGTCATACTGGATACTTTTGGACCCCCACACATGTATAAAGTCCCTGGTCTCCTGCCTGGACAAGGGCTCTCCCTTTTGGGACCCACGTGTGGGAGGCCCTCCGGCTTGGCAGCATGGGGCCCGCCTGGTGGCTATGGTAGCTGTGGAGATGGTCATCTCTTTTAGGGGGTAATGCATGGGGATTACTCTCCATACCTCTGCCCCCTCCGTGCTCCCATGGGGCATCCCCTCCCCCTCTGGGGTGACCTTCTGCGTACCTGACTGTCGGGGGGGTCCTCCTCAGCCATCTCCCCGGTGGTGCAGTGCTCCATGGTCTGGCTGCTGTCCTGGGGGGACGGGGACATGGGTTAGCCAGATGCCGCCTGCCCTGTGTACCCTTGGTCGCGGTGCCAGGGTGCAACCCTCCCATCTCTGATTCAGGGGGGTTCCCTCACTCTCACCTCGTTGTCGCTGCTGCTCCTCTGGTCGTGCCTTATGGCTGTGCTGGGCTGTGGTTCAGCGGTCGGTGCCGTAACCACTGTGTGCCCTCAGCCTTGTGCCGGGAGATGTGTGCTGTGGTTAGCCGTGCCGCGTTCCCCCCCCTGCACTGGCTGGCTGCCCCACCTGCACTGGCTGGCCAAGCCCCCCCGAGCGCTCCTGGGTTCCTGTGCTAACCCAGCCTCATTCCGCATGTGAGGTGGTGCTGGCTCGCTTGGTCTTGTCGAGGGCTTTCCTCCCGGCCATCGTGGGAGCCAGCGCACCCCTGTCGTTTTTCCTCCCTCCTTTACGGGCTTCTGACTGGACATCCAGCATCGCCCCCAGTGGGCGTGCCTGCGTGGGGGCATGTGTGTGACCTCTTGCACAGGCACAGTGCGGTCCTGCCGGTTCCATCCCTGTGGGTGTGGCTGTTTCGGCTGTTACATGGATGGGCCTGTCCCAAATCATCTGTGGCCCCACACATGAGGAGGGACATACACTGGATTTGGTTTTCTGCACCAGTCTTGATTTGGGGAGGTCAGTTAGTAGAAGTCAGAGGGATGGAGCCTTTGTCATGGTCTGACCATTACCTCAAGGCATGCATCCTGGCGCATGTCAGCCCCCAACAGGGTGCAGGACTTATTAGATTGGTCCACCCCCAGAGACTTATGAAACCAGATCAGTTCCGGAAGGAATGCTCTGGGGGAGTTTCCCCTGGACCTTGACACCCGCTCGGTCAATGATCTCATAGCCTTCTGGAATATCTTGTTGGCTGAGACCACTGACAGAGTGGGAGAGAGACCCAGAGCATGTGGAACCTACTGGAGGGGAGAGCGGTGTGAGTGGCTGGGAGCCGCAGCAGGGACGTTGCCCTGTTGGACGGGCGAGACTGCTTGGGGTCTAACAGAGCAGCTTTGCTGGGGTGCCTATGGTTGGTTCCGTGCCTGGTGATACACAGTCCACCTGAGGAGGATTACTTTGATTGACAGCAGTGTGCCTTGCAGCTGGAGCGGGGATTTAAGAGACTGTCAGCAGGCGGTGTGCACGCCACGGGCGTACGTGCCTAAGGGTTGCACGCACAAGGGCGCGCCTTAGGTGCCGGTGGGGTGCAGGGGCACTCAGTCCCTTTTTTCGGCTGGTCTGTGAGATGGAAAGAAAGAGGGGTAGACAGACCCCCTCACCCTCCCTGTTGAACTGTACACCTCCGGTGAAGTATTCTAAAGAGGAGAAGGGGAGGGACCGTGTCTCCATCCAGCTGTTAACTTAAGCAATCGGTATGCAGCTCTTGACTTAGCACCGGAGTCGATGGCAGAAACACATGCAAGAAAGGAGGTAGGAGAGGGTCTTGTCTTTGAGCAGGGTGCGGAAGGCGGGTTGCAGCCATTGCCCGCGGAACATGAGCGTTCATGGAACGACTGCCTAAGTGAACAAACGGCGCTGGTGGTCAAAACTGTGTCTGTTATTTTTGACAGTATCTCCACCATAGATAACTCGCTGCTGCGGGTTAAGACCCAACTGAAGGAGATTCTGGTGAAATTAGATGACTGCATAATAAAAGGGGCTGCTCCTCAGTACGTGCAAAGGCCTGTCCACAATAATCAGTCCCTAAGTAAACCTCGGGTCTATAGGGCACGTTCATTTGTCACCAGTAAAACTACCCATGTACAGGGGGGGAAGGGCAAATTGATAACACCGCAGTATGGATATTTGTCACAAAAGATATTAATGGGTGACTCCCAAGTTGGAGTTCCCTGAATGACATTTCCAGTAACTTGACAAATCTATTAAGAAAGAGGGTGAGACCCGCTGAAATTAGTTCAGTGGAATATGTTAGCTCCACACCTATGCTCCTTAAGCTTAAAATTGCCTTTCAATCCGAGGCAAGAGTACAAGATTTATTTGCAGCAAGGAAATATCTGCAGAGAAAAGGGGTTTCCATTGATCGAGTCTTCGTGGCTCTGTGTCCAAACCAGATTGGGGCACAAATTCACAGACACGACAATGCGTTCTCCTCCCCAAATACAACCGCTATTGGAAATAGAGTTAAACGAAATTTAATAGGGCAAGGGGTGTGTGTGAGGGGGATGCAAAAAACCACCCAGGAATTAAAGTAATCAAGGAAGTTCAAGTGGAAATGCATAGAAGGGATGTGATCTTGGCCACTACCCCCCAGTGTCAGCCTGTGTGGAAATGTCTAGCAAGCAATCAGTTACACCAGATAATCTGGGTGACAATTGCAGCCAGGGTGCTGGTAAGCCCAACGATAAAGATCTGACTGCAAGTTTAATAAGGAAACATCTACTAAACAGTACTGAAGAGGGAGATAAATCTCTATTGGTCTCTACGTTCGAAAAGCTCCCTGTATTAGACCAGGATATTTTGGTGCAGAGGCTGGATGCCATTCGAGGGAAATTGTGGATAAGAAAGAGGGTGTATCCGAGGAGGGGAAATGTACTTAATGGCGCAAATGGCCATGCACTGGAGGATGAGCAGGCCTGGACAGCTGCACGTATTCTGTCTCCTGAAGGGCTAGGCTTGCCACCGTTGATCTGCTCTGCAAATGTGCAGTCAGCGGGAGAGATTATTAAGGACCTTAGCTTAGCCGAACTTGATTGGCAGCTGGTAAGAACGCTTAGATATGGAAAAAAATCTAATGGTGGGGCTGCGCCGTGTGTGCGGAGAATTTCGGATGAAATTGAAATAGGGGTGAAGCAAGAAAGTAACATGCCCCCCCTTAGTCCTTCTAAAGGGGAATGACTAGGTGAAACTGTGCAGGTCGTGGGATCGTTAAGGAAAGGGATGGGAATGGAGTTTGAAAATAGGGGCCACTATTTGACTATTTTATCATGGAATATCACAGGCATAAAAGCTAAAATTAATGATCCTGACTGCATTGCCTTTTTGGAGATCTATGATATTATTCTCTTACAAGAGACTTGGTTATGTGAAGATATTTTTTTGCCGATATCGGGCTATAGGATTTTCCTGCAGGGGGGCACCAAGCATCAAACTAAGGGTAGATGCTGAGGAGGCCTGGCAATCCTAGCAAGGGATAGTTGCTTGCATGATGTCCGGGTGATTCCAACATCAGGGGAAAACTTCCAAGCTGTATGCGGGAAAGTAAGCGCCCTAGATAACCTTCTAGTAGTAAACATCTATATTCCTCCACTGACATCTCAATATTATGACAGGAAGGTCTGGGACCAATTGGAGTCTTTTGTACAGTTTATTGAGAATCTTTATCCCAGGGCAACCCTTGTGATGGCAGGTGATTTGAACACCCGATATGGGATGAATAAGGGTATGGAATGTGCTCCATCTCTGTGTGCCTTATATAATATCCCTGAGCACTTTTCATGTGACAGACAGATATCAGCTACAAGGGAAAAGATGTGCCAGTTAATGCAAGCACTGGAGTTAATATTGCTGAATGGGCGGGGCGACAGGGACAGCAAAGGGCAACATACCTTTATTGGTGTGAATGGGCAAAGTGTGGTCGATTACATGCTGACCCACCCCTCACACTATGGAAGATTCAAGGACTTTACCATATTATGTCGCCAGAAGACTGACCATATGCCTTTGGTAGTGTATTTTGAAAAGTCTCTTAATTCCCCAGTCTTCCACCAGATTGGGGTAGAAGGAACTCCCCACTGGGTAAGAGCGCAATGGACGATGACACTGGCAATTCAGACCATGGAGTATCTCCATGGGAGTGAATTAGCTGAACTGGCTGAAGTGAAGGAGGGAGAAGAAGTTAAAGTCTGGGTAGGAGCAAAACAAAGGTTACTTACAGTACTCGGAAATTTGGGGAAGGTTTTACTCTCCTATGAAGACAAGGGCAGATCCATAAGACAGAACAAATGGTTTAATAGGGAGTGTTGGGAGCAGAAAAGGAATTCAAATAGGAAGCACAAGGAATGGGTAAATTCACCATCGGAATTAGCAAGGCATGAATTGGTTACTACTCAAGTAGCTTATAAGAAGCTCTTGCGGAGAAAGAAACAGCAGCACAAGAGTCTGCTGTGGGTAAAAGTTAAGGTAGCTGCAGAAACGGGCAATGCTAGGCTTTTCTGGGCTTTGATAAGATCTATAGGAGGAAATAAAGGTACCATTAAAGCCTCTAATTTGGAAGTGAAGGACTGGTATACTTTTTTTGGTAAACTTCTGTTTGACAATGTATGTGAGGATGAGGAAGCATTTGATGGGGGGGGGGGGCATAATGCGAAGGGTGCCATGGCCAAGGACCTCACCGGTTCTGTTGATAGGGTTGCGGAAGAGGAAATCATACAAGCGATTAACAGTTGGAAGTCCAATAAGGCGCCAGGTTATGATTTTGTCTGTCCTGAAGTGTTCAAGATAGCACCAGAGTGGTGGGCTCCAATATTATCAAGAGTATTCTCAGATATAAACTGGATGAAGTCCATTCCGTGGGAATGGGGTATTAGTATAATCATCCCCTTGTTCAAAAGAGGAGATCCAAACAATCCCGCTTGTTATAGACCAATCTCCTTGCTCCTAATTTTGGGCAAGTTATATGGGAAAATACTCCTGAGCCGGTTAGATGCATGGGCTAGAGAGCATAATTTAATACCAAGGATCCAGTTTGGGTTTCGAGCTGGCTGTTCAGTAATGGACAGCTGCTTTACACTGGCACATCTGATCTACAAGTATGTGGTTATTCGCCAAACACATCTTTTTTTGGCATTTGTGGATTATACGAAAGCTTTTGACTCTGTCCCAAGGAAGAGTCTATGGGCTAAGCTGGCCCAGATGGGTATTGATAGGAACTTACTGGCTCTAATAATACAACTACATGCCAGCAATGTCGCTAGAGTATGGGTACCTTTGAGTAGCAGACTTACGAAACCCATAAGAGTGAACAAGGGAGTATGCCAGGATTGCGTACTTGCCCCGCTGCTATTTAACTTATACACAAGCAATTTGAACGACCTGCTGTTGAAGCAGGATCACTGTGCGCCAAAAATCAAGACCTGCGCTTTACCCATCCTCCAGTATGCGGACGATACCGTGCTTTTATCCCAAACAAGAAAAGGATTGGAAGTATTGTTAGGTGCATGCGGGGAGTATTGCGCCAGCAAATGATTGGAGATAAATCTAGCCAAAACAAAGATCATGATGGTGGGGAAAAGGACTAAAAATTATAGATGGAGCCTGCAGGGGCATCCTCTGGAACTAATGAGCTCCTTCTGTTACCTAGGGGTGGTTTTCAGTAGGGATGGGGCATGGAAGGCGCCCAATAGGTATACAGTGGGGAAAGTAAAGGCTCCGTCTAGGGCAATTGTATCAATGGCAAGACATTCTATAGCAACTACAACCTCTCGGATATTGAAGGTTTATGAAATCAAAATTCGAACAGTCTTATTTGGCCAAGAAATTATACCAGAGGGAAAAGTAATAGAGCTGGAGATGTCCCAAAACAAATTTCTCAGGCATCTGCTTGGGGTACCTCAAGCAGCGCCAGGCTGTGTGGTGAGAGCGGAAACCGGTATGGTTTCAATAGCCTCCCTAAAAAGGCAGGCACTGGTAAATCTGTGGCTGCGTATCCTCCGCCAAAACGACGAGGCATTGTCACACCTGTGCCTTGTGGAAATGCTGGAGTACACCGGTAGGGCAGTGTATCCATGGCTTGGCTCTCTTCTCTCATTTCTAGCTAAGGCAGGTCTTTCTGTGCATGCGGTATGGCAATTATCCCCAGCGCAACAGAAAAGGCTGGTGAGGGAATGACTATCGGATATAAGCAGACAGGAGGATATGGCTGCCTTGGTGGGTTGGAGGGCAGCACCATGGTATGGTTGCATCAAAGAGTTCTTTGGCTTGGAGGCTTATTTAGATGTCCTAAATGCCTGTGAGCTGCACAGGAACTATTCTAGGCTTTGGCTACAGTTCATTGAGACAGCTGTGACGCATGCCCGGTATAACGCTTTATCAAGGAACAGTCGCAAGTGTGTCTGTAGCCTGGGTAAAATGGAGACAATAGATCACATTCTTTTTGAATGTCCTCTGTATGTGAACCTAAGGGAAGCCTGGATTCTGCCATTGATGCTGGGGAAAGAGTACTGGGCCCTGGAGTATAGGATAAAATATATGTTGAACCTGTCTAGGGCAGAGGACCTCATCTCTGTCGCTACATATGTGCAGCTGGCCTTGAAAATCAGAACCGATGATGTATGATGGACCCCGGAACTGGGACGGAATATTGGTTCCCTGTATTATAAGTGGAGATATAAGTAAAAGAGGTGTAAATTGATATAGGCCACGTGCATATAGGAAGAGGGTGCTGCTAGGAAATTATCTATTACCAAGAAGGGTCTAGAATGCGATATACGCCTATTTAATGGGCGGGTGGGGTGGGAGTGATGGATTAAGGAATAAGACTCGTGAAAGTGTTTTATTTTGTTTGATGTACTGATTATTGTTTGTACATTTGTATATTTGCTATTTGTGTATTTGGTTATTTCTTTTATTTAATCGTGGGGCCATGACGAAGGCTAGTGCCCATCAATAAAATTGAATTGAATTGAATTGACAGAGTGGCTCCCAGGTGTCCACTGTTCTCCCGAGTCTCCCGCAGGTCTCCTTGGTTTACTGAGGGCCTGCGGTGCTTGAAGCGGGAGAGCAGGTGGTTGGAGTGACGGTGGTGCCGGACTCGCGATGAGTATGATCGATCGCAGCACAAGAGCAGTTTAAAGACTTATGCTGTGGTGGTGCAGGTAGCAAATAAGCAGTTCTTTGCTGCCCTTATTGCATCTGCAAAATCACGTCCAGCGGAGCTTTTCCGGGTGGTGAAAGGTTTGGTCAGTCCTGCCTGTCTCCACCTGGACCTGGAGCAATCCAGTGACCGCTGTGACCGGTTCATTGAGTATTTTGTAGATAAGAGCATCACACCCGCCATAATTTTGGTTCCGCAGTTATTGCAGAGGATCATCTTGGGGCTATGGATGCCCCGTCCTGTCCTGTTTTGTGAGATCGGTTTCAGATGGTGTCACGTGCCGATGTGGAGTCCTTGTTGGGGTGTTTAGTGCCTTCCTTTGGGAGGGCAGGGTGCCTGAATGCCTGAAGGAGGCTGTGGTTAGGCTCAAGAAACCATCTCTTGATGCCGATGCTCCTGCCAGTTATCAGCTGGTCTCTAACCTTCCCTTTTTAGGGAAGGTTATTGAACAGGCTGTGGCATGGCAGCTGCAAGAACATCTGGACCGCACCGGTTTCCTTGACCCCTCTAAGTCTGGGTTTCAGCCTGGGTATGGTACAGAGACTGCATTGGTGGCCTTGGTTGACGATTTCCATCTGGCATTGGACCAGGGTCGTCAGACCTTACTGGTCCTGCTAGACCTTTTGGCTGCATTCGACACAGTTGATCATGAGGTGTTGGTGACTCACCTGCGGGACCGTGCTGGGATTGGATGGACGGTCTTGAACTGATTTAATTCATTCCTGGCTGGGAGAACTCACCGGACGGTCTTGGGGGAGTGTACGTCTTCCCCCCGGGACCTCATGTGTGGAGTCTCACAGGGTGCCATTCTGTCCCCCCTCTTGTTTAACATCTATATGCAGCCGTTAGGGGAGATCGTGAGAGGGTTTCAGGGCATGCAGTGTCATCAGTATGCTGATGACACTCAACTCTACCTCTCTTTTTCCATCGACCCAGGCCATGCAGTCTCTTTATTTTCCCAGTGCCTGTCGGCTGTGGGGGGCTTGGATGAGGTTGAGCCATCTGCAGCTGAATCCTGACAAGATGGAGGTGATGTTGGTGAATGAGGGCCTGGGGGGGGTTGAATCTCCTCTTGTGGGGAGGTTCACCCTCCCATGGTCCCGCAGGTACGGAATCTGGGTGTGCTCCTCGATTCATGGCTGAGCCTGGAATCTCAGGTTGTGGCCGTGGCAGGGAATGCGTTTCGGCAGTTGCATCTTGTCCGGCGGTTTTGGTTGTATCTCTCAGACTCTGACTTCGCCACTGTCATCCATGTCTTCATCACCTCGAGGCTGGATTACTGCAACGTGCTCTACATGGGGCTGCCCGAGAGCTGTTCCGGAGGCTGCAGCTGGTGCAGAATGTTGCGGCCCATCTCCTTACTGGGGCAGGCCGCAGGGAGCACATGACACCTGTGCTCCAGGCTCTGCACTGGCTGCCTATAAAGCACCGGGCTATGTTCAAGGTGCTGGTTTTGACCTTCACGGCTTGGGCCCTACCTATCTGTGAAATTGCCTCACTCCCCATGTGCCCATGCAGCCCCTGATATGGTCCGTGGGGGCCTTTTTGCAGGTTCCCCGGGTGAGATGGGTGGCCACTGATGTGAGATCTTTTTCAGTGGCTGCCCCTGTGCTGTGGAATTCACTCCTGGAGGAGGTTCGGTTGACCCCCACCCTCCTGTCGTTTTGATGTTTGTGTAAGACCTGGCTGTTTCGCCAGGCTTTTGGCGAGGGGGCAGGGTATGGTGGGGGAGGTGGGGTTTGGGAGGGAGGGTGTGTTTTTATTACTTGTTTTAAAATTTGTAGATTTATTTTTAAATGTTTTATTTTTGAATTATTATTTTTTTTGTACATGTTGTTCGCCGCCCCGAGCTGCCTTTGGGCAGGAGTGGTGGGATATAAGTTTTGAATAAATAAATAAAATAAAATCTCCACCCACAGAGTATGCCGGGTCCCTCCCAGCTGCTCCATGGGTGTTGGTGGGTTCCAGTGGGTGGGTCGTACACGCGCACCCACCCACTCGTGGACGTTTACACGGACGTTCCCCCACCCATCTGCTGGGTGTTTGTGGGTGGGTGGCGTCCATGTAAAACAGCCTAATACTAGCTTCATAATGCAGATGTGGAGTCTTACCTGGAGCACAGCCCACACAGAGACACCACAACTCCAAAGCGGCCCCTGGCAACAGCAAACAGCCCTGCTGAGTTGCCAAAGTCACCCGTGACATCATCAGTAGGCACCAGCTGCTCACTTGGCTGGGGAATTCCTGATGCAATGTGGGTGGGGCCCCAGCCCTGACCGGGGAGGAAAGCTGGCGCACCCAGAGCAATGGGGCAGATGAGAGGCTACAGGAGAGGGGAAATCCCACTCACGACACCTGCATGTCGGGAGCCTTCTCTGCTCCACCCAGAAGTCTGCAGCAGAGCCACTGGATTGGGGAGCTGAGACTGCCTCCCTGACCTTCTTATTAATTGAATGCCTGGAGACAGGGCAAAACAACACCGCTAGAGGCCTCCCATCCAGAGCTCTGACAACCTGGTAAGATCCTGTCTGTTTGTAACTAAGTGGAAGGAGATAAGGCCTCTCTGGTCTCATGACCCAGAAGGTCAGTCTCTGGGTTCCCTATGGGAAGTGGGTGCCCACCCAGACCATCATCTGGGACAAATGGTGACAAACCTTCAGGGAGCTGTGGCCCCTGCAGGCTTCACAACTGAGGTATAATTAATGTATTCTCTGTAATATAGTAAACTATTAATCTACTTCATAATCGCTATCACTTGAGTTACAGGGTTCAATGAATGGGGTCATCTATTTCATCTGTACTGACAAAGAGCTGCTGTATATTTGTAGGTAGTCACTCTCCATCAAGCCATTTTATGGTTATAGTGTTCCCCATCTCTTAACCAACCATGCTTGCAAGAATCTTATGGTAAAGCAAATATGTGCAGTCTTCCACATGTGAGCAACAAAGTTTGTTCTTTCCACCTTTTCTATCAGTACAGGAAGCGATGGAGGCATTATGGAGGGATCAGCTCCTCTGATGTTGCTAAATGAAAAGGCTGCATCTATAGACAATACTTGTCCTTAAAAATAGCATGTCTTGCATCCATCACACATGTCATTCTAGGTTTTCTGTAGAGCTTGCACACACAAGTCTGGATCAAATTAATGGCACTCTGTTCAATGTCTTCCGCTGTCCCAAGCTTTCTGAATGTTTTCACAAATTCTGTTGAACAATTTTCCATAATTTGCAAAGGACGAATCTTGCTTCCTCAGGAAAGAGGTTGTATAGTCACATCCTGTAAATTAATGTAAAGCTGGTAACGCTTCACATACAGATTCGCCAGGCTCCCTCAACGAAGCTACTACATCGATGAAACGTTGATTGTTCTTGCTTGCATGTCCAAGGTCCATCCACATATTAGTCTTACAATGCTGAACATGGTTTAGTACTATTACTAAAACATCTGTATCATCACTGCAAACAGTAATTGTTGGCTGGCTGTTTTGCTTTGATAGTACTTTGAATGACAGCATAAACGGCATCTTCGGCAGCAGAACAAACCAGCCTATTACTACTTTTGCTTTTTCCTTTTATTTCAGTGCTGTCTGTATCCATAATGTTGAAAAATGACAGTACACCATTAGGAGCACATGCTTGACCCTTTTCTATTGCTTCTGTTGTCACTGAATTAGGAAGTTCATCACAATTGTTTTTCAACTGTAAGATGAGGGACTTCAAATGAAATGCAATATTCTTCATATTGAGTACATGGAGATATAGCAAATTGATATGCAGCATCTATTGCAGCTTCTTGTTCCATGGAACTGGGGTAAAGCACATTCCCTTGCCACCTAGAAACATTGCCCATATTTAATTTACCATTAAAGTGGTTAAGCAGTTTTTCAGCAAGGTGACACTTCTGTACTCTGTGCTATCCACTCCTCCTTCTGACAAGTGGCACCGGTATTGTCTATGAAGTTCAGGCTTGCATTCACAAATTATGTTTCTATTAACAAAAGTTATTATTTTAGTAAAGGCCTTTGAATGTGCATCTTGGCATTTGCTTTAAGATGACTTTGCTTGAGATGCATGCTCTGTTCATCATCTTTCTGTGGAGTTGACATACTGCTTACGGCATAAGTGGTGATATCTAACCTTTGCTTTGAAGTCTACATCTCCATACTTCACAATCATGGTTTGATTATTTATGCAAGGCCACACTTCTATCCTGATGGGCACCCTTCCACAACTTAATCATACCAAGCCAGGGCAAGCCTCGGCAGCGAGTGAACACAAGCAATTGTGTATTGTCCCCCCTCCGGGTGACACCACCATGTCTCCCAGTGCACCCAACTCCATACCACCCCCTCCCCCATGTCTCCCAGTGCACTCACTCCCCCCTCTCCTCCTCCCCCACTGCCCAGCCAGACTCCCTGAATCCCCCCTCCCCTTCCCCATGACTCCCAGTGCACCCAACTCCATACCACCCCTCCCCCATGTCTCCCAGTGCACCCCCTACCACATTGCCCAGCCAGACTCCCCGAGTCCCCCTCCCCACCACATGTCTCCCAGTACACCCCTTCCCCCCACTCCCCCTACCCCATTGCTCAGCTGACTCCCCATTCCCCCACCCCCATGTCTCCCAATGCACCCCCTCC
>QEPC01004754.1:299062-335722 GCA_003113815.1 Sphenodon punctatus
CACCCTTCCCCCATGTCTCCCAGTGCAACCCCCTCCCCCGGACTCCCACCAAGCAATTTACTCACCACCAACTAGTAAGGCAGCAGGAACCTGGACCATCCAAGGCAGCTCAGCAGTGTGCATGAAGAAACTTGTGCTCACTGACTGAGCATGCAACCCAGAGTGCCCCCTCCTGCCTCCTCTGAGGGGAGGAGGCAGGATAGGGCACTCTGCAAGACCCTCCTCCCCACCGCAAATCTCACCTGGGCGCCTAACCAGCCACCCAGGTACTATCTAAAAGGTGAGCCTGCCCTATGGGCTCACTGAACGCCTCACCCCCTGGTGACAGTCTATTCTATGCACTTGGACTGTTTCCTCAAATAGCCCAAGCACGTTGCACACTGGTTTGTCCCTTATGGGACTCCTCACCCAGTGCTTCTCCTCCCTCGCAATCGGGGCCCCCTCCTCACTTAAAAGAAACAGTGGCTCCTGCTGAGGGCTGCCGAAGAAGCAGAGAGAGACAGCGCTGGACCTGGGCAGTGGGTAAGTTTATTTACTAGCTATGCCCGGTTCCTGTGCCCCCCTGCAGAGCAGCAGGATGCAGGGGGCACAGGAGCAGGGCAGGAGGGGCATTGCCCCTGATGCTCTCGGCTGTGCACCGTGCCTGGGATGGGAATACAGGGACCCCATCCTGCCGGTCGCCATCTACACAGGGACATACACGGAAGGGGGGAAGGCAGTCCCAGTGGCACCACAGTAGCACTGCTAGGGGTACAGGGTACTGTCAGTTGGAGAGGGAAGGAAGGAAGGGGGAAATGGAATCACCCACGCATGCTGTTTGAACCCAGGGAAGCTCTGCTTATGCACTCAGAGGGTAAGAAAGCCTGTCAGGATAGTGAGTGGGCCTTTCCATGTGCTTTCGTGCCAGGAAATCAGACCCCTATCATCATAGGGCACAGAGCTGTAATAGGGCAAGGGGGTTCCCATGCACCCAAACCTCTCACACCACACAAGGCTGGGAGAACTGTGAGGAGTGGTGCAGGAAGGCAGGGGGGAGGGGACCAGGAATGAGGATGCAGAGCAGGGGCTATCACACTGCAAGGGAAAGGAAAGGCAAGATCCCAGGGGGAGGGGAAGGGAACAGTTATGTACGCCCGCAGTCTCACTCTCACCGCACAGCACACTATAGGAGAAAGGGGTTAGGGCAAACTTCCACACAATAGTAGGCCAGGGGTACACACTCACTCCACACTCAACACTACAAGGAGGGGAAAACAGGGAGAGGGAATGGATACGGAGGGGACAGGACTTGGCAATACCAACAGCAAAACCATAATCAAAATCCAAGTACTTAGCTTTCAAGTGGGGGCAGTCTCTCCAGGCATGCTAGCTCTGTTCACCAGTGGTGAGTGCTCTGCAGTGCCAGCAGATGAAGTGTAGGCTCCACCCCCTGCATGTGCCTGGAGGTGTGCAGAATGACACAGTGGTGGGAGGGGCCCTGCTGCATCGTGGGAGGGCCCGGGCTGATCCGCTGTGTTGGGGGTTGCTGGGGCAACTGAAGGTGTCGGCGATGCTACCCTGCATGCTGCCTTGGCTTCTGTGGCGCTGGGAGCGGGGTCTCCAGCCGGTGAGCACAGCCGCCAGGCCATGGTGCAACCCCGGCAGCTGACAGGTACGGACATGGCAAGCAATACAACCTATGGGGTAACATGTCTTCCACAGAAAAATGACCCGGTCCTGCGAGGGGTGCTTCCGTTGGCAGCACTGAGAGGAATCGGGAGATGCAAGCCAGGAATCAGAGTTGCAGAGAAATCCTGGGGAGAGAACTGCTGGAGGAAACCAGAAGGTTAGCTGAGGTGCACTCCGAGGAGCTCACCCTCACCAGGGCGGTGCAAAAAGGGGAGGGGGACATGGACCAGGAAATGCTGACAGCAATGCTCAACCGGTCCCCTTTGGGACAGACGACAGACTGCCATCCTCCACTGCGAGCTGCACCTCGACAGGTTCAAGAGGGTGAGGGCCCATGGCACGCTGGAGGGGCAAGCCGCACAAGTCCTGAACCTCATGGGGGAGGCATTGGGGGCCCTGCAGCACAAACCCCAGCACGACATGGGCCCTCCGGGTGGGGATGAAGGAATGACAGCCAACTACCACCAGGGCACCCTCCCACTGGTACAAGTTCCCCCTCCTCAGCACTTTGGCCAACCCTAGTTTCCCCAGCAGCACCCCTTCCCTGGCCTGGTGCACAGGGTCCCACCCACCCACCCACATAGCCCCACAACAACAGCCTGTGGGGCCGCTGTTCCAGGCTGCACCCATCTCAGTTCCTCATCAGCTGCCTCCAAGACCCCTCCTCCAGGAACCAAGGCCTCCTCTGAACATCCTGGCACCCCCAGGTAACCAACCGCCCCACCAGCTCTGGTAAGCCGGATCACATTTAGTTCACTAAAGGGGGGGGCAGCTGCACCACAACCTGCACAGGGATGGGTGGTGGGCTTGCAGCATGAAGATCCATGGAACCCCCAGAGGGCTACAACAGGGCTGTGGTGCAAGGGCATCCATCCTGGGTAAAAGTGTAATGCTTACCATATGCTTGAACATCGCAGGGTTCGATACTTGAGCCTGGAGTGGAGTGGCCGGCGGACAACGGAGAGCCCGGGTCATCAGGTCGCCGCTTGCTGTTGATGGTGACAGCAAAGGGCCACAGGGAGTCGATCCATGGTGGTGCGCCAAAGCAGGGACATGGATGGCCCCGCAAGAAGTGAACCCCACACCTTGCAAATAACCCCTAATAAACATTATGTACACTGTACTTCTATGTCGATTGTTGTGTTCAGGGGGCAGCGAGGGGATTAGTAGTGGACATAAGGGGTTATGCCATGCGCACTACAGGTGTGGGGACCGATACCGCTCTGGCCTGCCAAAAGGTGGTGGGAAACTGACAAACCACCCTTGAAAGAGCACAGGTCTGCCCATTGATACCACAGTTACACTGCCTATGCTAACTGTCATACAGTGAACACCGTATGCTATATGGGTTACTGATGCCATGGCTGGCAGCAAGTATGTGACCTCGCTCCGAGGGACTCAGCCCTCGCAGGACTGGGGAACCACTAGTACCAAACAATATGACACATGGAGTTTGTATCTGTGTTTGTTTGTTAGGTTTGCATGGGCTGTGGCATGCAAAGGCACGGGTTAGTTGCCTGCCATCTGGGCAACAATGCTCCTACAGAGCGTGTCCCTGTTTTCCTCCGATATCCGTCAGAATGCCCCACCCTGGATATGTTGGTACAGGGGCACAGGGCTCGCTCTCTGCACTGGTGGGGGGTTGTCAAGGGCAGCTCCGCCATTCTCGCAAATATTGTGCAGAATGCAGGCCACCAGGAAAAGGATGGGGCTGTGCTCAAGATCGAACTGGCTCCTGTTCATCAGAAGGCGCCAACGCATCTTCAGCTGGCTGAATGTCCATGCCACCACGCTCTGAGCAGACAAGAGGCGCTCATTGAAGAGCCTGCACTTAGGGGTGCAAGCCACAGGATAGGCCCTCATGAGCCAAAGGCTCAGCGGGTAGACAGGGTCCCCAATCACCACCGGAGCCATGGAAATACCCTGAATCACCTGATACAGGTTGGGGGCTATCTCATCATCAAACAGCTGGGCATAGAAGAGTGACACCCGCAGAATATGCACATCATGGCTCCTTCCTGACTGTCCAATGTACACATCAGTGAATACGCACCTGTGATCCACAACGGCCTGCAGATTTATGGAGAATGCCTGCTTCCAGTTCATATACTCAATCTTTGCGTGGGCGAGGGGAGCGGATGATAGGGATGTGGGTGCTTTCTATCGCATCGATACGATGGGGGAAGTCCATGTCCTCAAAGCTGTGGATCACAACCTCAGGATCCCAGAACTGGATGGCCTGCTCTAGTAGCAGCTCCACTATCAGGTCACACACATCGTGGAGCGCCCCATTAATGGTAGCTGTCCCCACTCTGAACAGCTTCTCAATGCACCAACATGAAATCGGGGATGGCCAGCCTCCACACCGCCATGACCAATAGCATCCCTGGGGGCAGCAGATACCGCATGTTGGTTGCATTCCTCCAGAGATGGGGGGTTGAGGATCTCACCGAGCTGGGTCAACAGGGAGCGGTTCATGCAGAAGTGGTCCGTCCATTCCTCGTCAGTCCAGGTAGCCAGCATGCTCTCCCACCATTATTTGTGCATGAACGCATCCAATTCAGCCGCTGAGTTGGGACAGTCCCTCGCTGTAAAGGTCGAGGGGCCACCTGAATAGAACAAGCTGCATGTGCTGGGACACAGCTGTTCCGCACATAGCATGTCAGTGAGCAAAGATCCTCCTCGCCAACCGCAACAATGCTGCTCAGCGCATGTTGGCTACACTCCTGCGCCGTGCCCCATGGTTGTAGAAGTGGGGCCCTGGAAGGAGTAGCTCGGTCCATTTCTGGAACACCTGGGCCAGAATCGCAAAGCATGCGCCCAGGACCATTAGCAGGACGGCTCTCTCCTCTGGGGGCTCTTCATCGGGCAGCATGGTACCACCAACACACACTCCGTGAGCACCCACCTGTTAGGGTAGGGAGGGGGGAACAGGAGATGCCCACTACACCAGGGGAGCCCAAACCCTCACCTAGGAACACACGCACCAGTACGCACCACAGACTCCACACACATGCTGGAGAGAAACAGCCTCTCAGGATATTATATGGCCTTAAAACTCCTGGATGGTAAGAAGTCAGATCATCATGGGGGGGAGACAGCAAGGTCCTGAGTGGATCTCCTGACACTCCGTATGCAACTTCCATGCACCACGCATGTTCCCACACACCCGCACCACCACACTTCCCACACTGTGACCATGGGGACGAAAAGTGCGGCGCCTATGAGGGAGGCGGAGTTTGCCAGCCCAGGGGAGACAGGGAAGGACCCCCAAGTCACCTGTACCCAGGATCAGGGAAAGGAAGGGGCCCGGACACAGCGGACAGGGCGGGAGTGCAACACACACCACTCATCTCACCACAGGAACCCAAGGATTTTCTCTGTCACACACAGAAACACACTCTCAATTTCTTTCACCCACGCCACTCACTCCAACCCACACAGCTCCCAAATGCACACCAATCTCCACAACACCCACACCTATGTTACCAGACTCCAGGAAATAGTTCACATAGTCGAGTGAGGGGCCATTCTCTCAGTGATGCTGATCACCGGTGAGGGACTGCAGCCCCAGCCCGGCAGTATATAGCGTTGGCCCCACCCCTCTGAGCATGCAAGCATGCCAAGTGGCAAAGTGTGTCCGGGGGCCCCGCCCACCATCCCCCGACAGCACAGGCCGGGGCTCCGGCTCACCTCCATCAGCTGTTTGCGCCCCGCCCTTGCATGTGCGCCCACATCCCCAGGTGGGACGCCGCTGCACGCCGCATGCTGGCTGCATCCCCGCTTCCGTGGTGGCCAGAAGTGGCACTAGCATTGGCGGACCCTGACACCACCACCAGGACCTGTGATGGTTCACCGCACAGCTACCCGACAAGCCTCTAGGTGAACAGGTGGCTTGCCCCAATCCCTGCACCACTGTGCTCATGGCCTGCCAAGCAACCATCCACTCAATGCCCTGACTACTTCCCAACCACCCTGTAGGGGACTCTGCCTCCAACCTCCAAGACCTGTGCGCCCAGCACACCCACACCGTGATTCTCCCATCCCCTGTAGCTCAACAGTTGTCTCCACATAATGGGGACCTCTGCCACTGGCAAGCCGCCAAGCACTGCCTCTTCACCCGTGTTCAGCACAGTATACTCGGTAATGGACAGCACCACCTCTGTACTAGCTGTGCTCTCTTTCACAATCACTTCTCACACCACACCACCACCACTACTCTCTACACGCCACACCCGAGCAATGGAACTGGGCCACACGTGTACTTTGGAGGGTCATGCTTGGTGCTCATCGAATGGTGCAGTACTTTGGGTGTGTTCTGCACACCTGGTCAATACCTCCGCTCACTGGGCCTGCTGCACATCCCCCCACCTGCACGGCAGGGTGCTCAGGCCACAGTGGGGCTGCAAGGTATACACAGGGGCCGCCCCCCAGTACCTGTGACATGCCCCCATGTGATCAGTGAGCGGGATGCATCAGCACCAGCCCTGTATCTATTATTGCGAGTGAAGGCCGTGCCATTGTGCAGCTGTGAATACTCAAGATATGCTGTTTCGTGCCTCATTAGCTCTGCGCTAGAACCAGCCATGACCTTGTTCACCTGTCATCGCCTGCGCTGGAATGTGTCCACCCTGTGCGTGGGTTAGGGCTACACAGAGCCTAGTAGCCTACCCACTATCAGCTTTGCAAGGTCACCCTCAAGCTAGCGATGTGCTATTCCTCACGCATCGCTCAGTCCCAGTTGCTCCCTGTGGAACTCCATTGCAATCAATCACTCGGCCCTTGAGAAGGTCATGGCAGGGTGTGGAACGGGCCCCGAGGTGGATGGTTGTGCCCAGGAGGATTGGTCGACATGTGCCAACATGCTCCTGGGAATGCTGTGGCAGAGCTGCGATGTCCAGCTGCTGCTGAGAGACCCCCTCTCTGTGGCCGATAGATTCAATCTCTTGTCATGGTACATGTGGGTGATGGGCCATCCATTCAGGGGTCCAGATTGCCAGAAGTGTGCTGGAGGAACTTGGCTTCACCGTCCTCCAACAACCTCTTTGGGGGCACCCAGCCGTCGTCGTTGTGCTGTAGGATACACAGGAGATCGCGGTTGTTCGCCTGGTGGCTGCTTGCAATGACTATGGACTGGCCCTCCAGGCTGGGGGTCCACCTGTTTCTACCGGCTACGCCGGCATCCTACTGGCATAGCGCATACATAGCGCATCCATGGCATAGCGCAACCGTGATCTTGAATACCTAGCCCTTCTTGGGGAGCTGGGCTTGCTGCCCCCTGATGTTGGTGGCCCCCTACTGACCGGGACCCATACTGCATTGGAACTGGGCATCCTGAAAGTGGTGCTGAACTGATCTGATGTCAGGGCTGCAGCTGCCAAAGAGAACCACCTCCTGCCCTGCTTCATGGTGGATACCCATATGCATTCCCAGAGATTCCATAGGGGTCTCTCCACCTGGGAGGGTCTTGTACAGGGACCGATGTTTACCGAGCACACTCTGGCCGCTCCCTGACCCAGCTATCCCATCCTCCCACTCCGTGGAACCGGCGGGGATCAAGGGGGAACACAGGCGGGCAACTGTTGGGCCAGAAACAGGATGGACTCACAGTCAGCAGCCCATCTTTCCTGTCACCCATCCATCGCCAACAGTGCAGATGGGGGGAACCAACAGCAGACTCTACGAGCAGTGATAGCCTGGGCGGTACCTGCAAGGAGCAAGACCAATGGGAAGTGAACGCAGGTCATGGAGGGAAGCATGTGCCAAGGCCTGCAGGGCAACGAAAGCTGGCAGGGAGGGATGGGGGCCAGCACCAGTCTGAGCACAGGTGCACTATGGAGAGCAGTGCCATGGGACAGCCCCATCACAGCCGTGGCACAGGCAACGCACACATGACAGGCCAGCAAAGCGCACGCCGTGGGTGACAACCACACCGCTGGGAATATCTAGGGACTACACAAAGCCAGGGGGCCCACACAGGGTTGCACGCCACCAGAAGGGAACCAACTGATCAAGAATTGTGCAAACATCAGGATGTGATGGGCCTCCACCAACACACAGGCCGAACCCACGATCCAGGAGGGAGCCCTCAGGGGAACATGCGACACATCACAGGTTGCTACCTGTCAACCCCGGTGATCCTGAACACAAACCCCCCAGGACCAGCCACACACCAATACAGAACCCACGCCCTTGTACACTGGGAATAAGTCTGTGATCCCCTAGCACATCGACTCACGGTACCACAACAGCGGTACTGAGGGCAATGGTGACTAGGAAGGCACATGAAAGGCAAAGGGAGCTGACACCACCCCATGCAGAGAAAGGGGCCGGGTGAGCACGGGGACCTGGGGGTGCCCGGGGGGGGGAGAAGCCCCGGCAAGGTGGTGCAGGGGGGGAAAGCACCCCAGGCTGAAAGCACGGGGTGTGTGTTAGGGACTGCTGGTAGGAGGGGGGGCAGGCTGGGAGGTATGGGGGGGTCTGCAAGGGGGAAAGCACCAGGAAGTAACACAGTGCACGTGTCCCAGCACAGGGCAGAGGGGCTGTACCGATGGCCCCCCCCGGTGGATGACCCCCAGCCCAGCACCTCCCACGGGCACAGCCTAAGGAGCAGCAGCGAGAGCAAGGTGAGTGCAAGGGAACCCACCCCCCCAGGAGGGGAGGGACACGCCCCTGGCACTGGCCACTGGGCCAGGGAACACAGGGCAGTGGGCAGCAGCATAAACCAGTCCCCCGTCCCCACAGGACAGCTCCCAGACAACAGAGCACTGCACCACTGGGACGATGGCCGAGGAGGGCTTCCCAGACAGCCGGGTGAGCAAAAGGGAACCCTGGGGGGGAGGTCCCATGGGTGGGTAGAGGGGGCCATCAGGAGCCGTAGTAATCCCTAATGCGCTACCCCCAACAGGACTCAACCACCACAATGGCTACCACAACCACAGGGCGGGCCCCCTGCCACCAAGCCAGTAGGCCCCCCACAAGCGGGTCCCAAGAGGGGGAGCCCTGGACAAGGCAGAAGATCAGGGACTTTATACACGTGTAGGGGTCCGAAAGGGTCCAGCATGACCTGGTGCGCAGTTACAAGACCAGACAGGTCTATGAAGCCATTGCCCAGGAGATACAGTGGCAGTGGTACAATAGGGATGTCACCCAGTGCATGCAGCAGGCAAAGGAATTGAGGTCCAGATATAAGCATATCAAGGACAACAATTTCAAGCCCAGCCAGGCCATGTGCAGAGCCGACTTCCAGGAGGAGCTGGACACGTTCCTCTGCATGGACAGGGACATCGTGGCCTCTTGCACACACAGCAGTGCCTTTGCCAGGGGCAGGCGCAGGGCCAACACACAGCCCCCCCGATAGACCTCACAAACCGGGGGGGCAGGTGCCCCTGGCGAGGCTAGCCAGGAAGCGGGAGGGGACAGCCCCATCCCACAAGGGGAGGAGGAGCCCCGGGGACCCGAGCGCCAGACAACCACAATCCACGCATGCCCCCAAGACCCACAGGCCTACCGGCCACAGGGATAGGGGGCATGTGCAGAGCAAGCAGAGACCCGGGACGGCCCCCCAGGAAGCGGAGGAACAGGATCCAGGTATGAGCACCCCAGAAGAGCCGGGGGCGGGGGGCTGGAATGGGCCGAACAGAGCCGCAGAGGCCAGGGCAGGGGGCCATCAAACACTAATGGTACCCATCCCATTGCAGTTCAAGGCAACCTGGAGGTGCACGAGGTGGAGGTTGAGGAGGACGAGGGGGGCCCGGTATCACCCGCACCACCAGGTGGGCCATCCTCCATGGTGGGGCACACCAGCCAGGGGGACCCAGGGGCGGAGGGACAAGGGGGGACACCCGGGGGTGAGCAACCACAAACAGCAGACCCCAACAGGGAAGGGTTGGTGGGTGCAGGCGGGCGGGGTTGATGGGCCCACAGCGGCTCCCACGGCACGCCACAGTCGGGCCCCTCCCGTGACGATCAGCTTCCAGGGGGGTCATTCCACGACAGAGTAGGGCTGGGGGACCCCACAGGGGATGGATGAGGGAAGCTGCCACACTATGAGGGCCATCCTACCAGGCACCCCGGGTCAGGCGGTAGTGGCCAGCGGGGCACACAGGTTGGATGCAATAACAATGTGTTCAAATTCTCATTCACATACCAGGCACCCGCTCACGCGAGGGGAGCATCTGCCATCAGCGTGGAGCGGAACCAGGAGATGCGGGCCAGGAACCGGCACCGGAGGGAGGACCTCGGCAAGAAGCTGCTGGAGTAGCCGCAATGGTTAGCTGAGGTGCACTCCCGGGAGCTCGCGCTCACCAGGGAGCTCATCTGAAGGGAGGAGGAAAGGGACGGGGAGATCCTGGTTGCCATGATGGCCCGGTCCCGCACCGAGCACCTCTGGGACAGGCGCCAAGCTGTCGCCCTCCAACGCGAGCCACGGCGTGCCTGTGACGGGCTGGAGGGTCAGGCCGCACGGCTCATGGAACTCATGGGGGAGGCCATGGAGGCCCTGCGGCAAGACCCCCAGTGTGACAGGCCATGCCATGCTACGAAAGGAGGGTTGGCAGCCGACCCACACCATGGCGGCTTCCCACTGGTGCCGCTGCCCCCACCCTGCACCTCGGCCACCCTTGGTTCCCCCAGCAGCAACCCTATCCAGGCCTGGTCCACAGGGTACCCCTACCCCACATAGGGCAACCGGACCCGCATTCGGGGCCACCCTTCCAGCCTGCACCCCCCATGGCCCCACCCCCGCTGCCAACCCAACCCCTCAACTGGGAGGCGACCTCCCCACCCCAGGACCATGCACCCCAGGATGACCAACCACCCATGGTGGCCACCCCACCCCCTCTGGTAAGGCCGCAGCACCCCCAGGCCTCTGGGGGTAGGGGGTGCCACAACGGGAGGGGGCACTGGAAATCTGGGCACATTCGCGAGGCAGGGCCCCAGTAGGGAGCACATTCTAGAACCCTCTCTGAACACACGCACTACACGAGCTGGGGAGCAATGGCCATTGCCAGAGGCATGATTACCAGCTCTGTGATGCTGTACTAGAAGGGGCATATGCCATGCTACTGAGGGTGGCCCAGCCAGGGGCTCGCACCAATGGGGATCGCCCTATGGCACATGCGATGCTCGGGTGGGGGTTAGGGGGCTCCCTGGATGACCATGGGGCACCCAGTGGCCCGGGCCCTGACATGAGTGCACACAAGGATCCCGTACCCCATTTTTGTTTTCCCACACAGGAACCATCAGTGGGTGCCAGTGTGGAGCGGCCAGTGGATGACCAGGAGGCCGGGCCATCCAGCCGGCAAGTGCTGCGTTCAACTGTAGCCAGGGCACCCCAGCCCGCAAGCCCCGGTGGTGTGGCCAAGAGGGGGAGAGGGCACCCCAGACGTTAACCCCTACTCTCCTTCCATTGTACAGTTCCTCCTCCAATAAATGTGTTGTACTGCTACCGTGCAGTCGCTTCATTTGTCCCGGGACATGTGGCTGGGGGGGGGTGTTTGCGGTGTGCAGGGGGGCACTGGTATGTTGGGGGCTCTGTACAGTCCCTGCTCATCCAATGGGCCGGGGGCCAGCCCAGTGAAGCCTCATGCAGTGGAGGTGGCTGGAACAGGTATATACTGAACCTTCACAGACAAGCCGGCATGTGTTGGCCGGTAGGGCTTTCCAGGGGTCATGCACCCCGCTGCCGATAGTGAGGGGAGGGCGATCGCACCCAGGCAATCCACGGGACCCATTCCCAGGAACCTCCAGCCCACACATGGAATAGAGGCACTGTTGCAGGTACAGGGTAGTAATCAGCTTTATTGAAGGGGTTCACAGGCCTATGGACATGGTTGTGGGTCGGGCGCTGTCCAGCATTTGGCTGCCTGGGCAATGATGTGGTGGCAGATTGCATCCCTGTTCTCCTCTGAGATGTGCTATAACACCCCTCCCTGGGCATGTTGGTACAGGGGCACAGGGCTGGCCCTGTGCACTGGTGGTGGGCTGCCAAGGGCAGCACCCCCAGTCTCGCATATGTTGTGCAGGATGCACACTGCCAGAACGAGGATGGGGGTGTGGTCCAGGTCGAATTGGCTCCTGTTCATCAGGAGGCGCCAGCGCATCTTGAGGAGCCCGAAGACCCACTCCACCACACTGTGGGCGGACAGGCGCTAATTGAACAGGTGGTGGTCCGGGTTGCGCGCCACTGGATAGGCCCACATGAGCCACGGGCTGAGTGGGGAGGCGGGGTCCCCTATCATAACAGGGGTCATGGGAACCCCCCTCTATCACACGGTACAGGTTAGGGGCGATCTCCCCATCGAACATGCGTGCATAGAAGGGGGAGGCACACAGGATACGCGTGTCGTTGCCCCGCCCCGACTGGCCTGTGTACACATCTATGAACAGGCCCCTATGATCCACTATGGCCTGCAGATTGATGGAGAAGGCCTGTTTCCTATTCATGTAGTTGATCATGAGGGGGTCGTATGATGGGGATGTGGGTGCTGTCAATAGCCCGGATGCAATAAGTGAACTCCATTTCCTCGAACCCATACATCACCTCCTCAGGGTCACGGAGCTGGATGACCCGCTCCAAGAGGAGCTCCATGAGCAGGTCACACACATCATGCAGGGCCCTGTTCACGGTGGCGGTGCCCACCCCGAACTGTTCCCCCATGCTCCTACAGGAATTGGGGGTCGCCAGCCCCCACACCGCCATGGTCACGCGCATCCCTGGTGGCAGCGGGAAGCACATGTTCATCTCCCACCTCTGGAGGTGGGGGTTGAGGAGCTCCCCAAAGTGGGTTAGGAGGGAGCAGGGCATCCAGAAGTGGTCTGACCATTCCCCGTCCGTCCAGGTGGCCAACATGTTCTTCCACCAGTCGTTGGAGCAGGAGCGCGACCAGTGCTGCCGCAGGGTTGGTAGGTTCACGCGACGGGTGTAGACGTTGAGGGTCCTTTGGGCCAGGATGAGCTGTCCTTATTGGGACACCATGGAGCCCAGCAGGGCACGGTGTCGGATGGCTGCCCGCCTCACCCATTGCATGATTGCCACCCTCCAGAGGTTTGCTTCCCTCTGCCTCCATGCCCCCTGGAGGACAGACCATCAACCATGCAGCCATAGCAGGGCTATCTACTGTAGCAGCATACGCAGCAGCAGGAGGGCCACGCTGAGGAGGTGCAGCAGCACATCCCTGGGCTGTGGGTCCTCGTCCCTCACCAGCATGGTTCTGCAGCTCCCCACACCAAGCCTACCTCCGCTGGCAAGTGCCAGGGCCGCAGCGCTCTCTGCTCTATGGACTGTGTCCACACCCCACTGTCCCCTGGTGGTGCGGGAGCTCCTCTGTGTCCACCCAGCCTGGGGTTGCTGTACTCTGTGTGCTTCTCGCTCCCATGCTACAGACCCTCTGCCCTACCGCCTGCAGCGGGTTCCTTATGTACTGTGTAGAGTGGTGTGGGAAGGGCACTGATAGGTGATGCACCGGGGGTGTGCTGGGGCAGCAACTGGGTGCCGGGTCCGGCTGCGCATCTGCGTGAGTGCGCAGGCTGTCTGGCCCCCGGGGGGAGTGATGGGGCCATGCACACCACGGGGTACCCCTGGCCCCCCAACCATGCTGCAGTCCCCCCAGTCAGGGCCGGCCTTTGCCTGCTGCAGCTGTGCACGGTGTGGATACAATGCCTGGCTCGGCTTCTTGGCCTGGCGCAGTGCCCGGCCGTGGGCTCTTTCATCTCTCTGCACCTGTGCTGCATCCCTTCTGCCCTGTGTGTGGGTTGCGGCACCCAGTCCCCAGAGGGCCGGCCTATCTCCAGCATGCAAGGCTGCCTGTGGGCAAGGGTAGCCATGTGATCCGTGCTCGGCCCGGTTGCTGCAGCCCTTCATCTCCCGCCTGCTGCTTCACCGGAGCAGACCCCCCTCCTGCCGTGGCCGGTTGTTCTGCATGTCCCTCAACCGGGGGTGTAAGGGAGGGGTGGTTGCCCTGTGCGGATATGCTGTTGGGGGCCCTCAGGCTGAGCCCTGACGTGCAGCTGTTGGTGGGCGACCCCCTGTCGGAGGGGGATGGCTTCCGGCTCCTGCCGCGGTACATGTGGACAATGGGCCACCAAGTCAGGGCCCCAGCATTCTGGGTCCAGTCCCTCGAGCTCAGCTTCACCCCCCTGTGCCTGCCTCCATGGGGGCGCCCGCCTACTGTTGTCGTGCCATGGACCGATGTAGAGGTAAAGGCGGCTCACCTGCTGATGGACCTACCTGGTTTCAGCCTTGCCCTGCTGTCCAGGGGTCCCCCTGTTTCTGCCCTGTACACTGGCAGCCTCCTGCAGGTGCGCAGCCTCCCACATGGGGGTCCTCCTGTGGGACCTGGGCTTGCTGTCACCCGATGTCGGAGGACTGCTCTGGACCGGGGACTCCTCTGGTGAGGAGCTCGCCGCCCTTCGATCGGTGCGGGATCTTCCAGCTGTGCAGGCTGCAGCCGCCGGGGGGGACCTCCTCCTGCCCTGCTTCCTGGTGGATGCTCATATGCACTCCCGTGGCTTCTGGCGGGACCTGTTTGCGTGGGAGGGTATCACGCTGGGATCGCCTCCCCGGGAGCACTCACCAGACAGTCCATGAGTGGCCCCTCGCCACCAGGCACTCTCGGCCACCCCGATGCCCTGGACGGTGCATTGCCCAACTCCCCCCACCTTTTGCCTCCAGGCGGGCTGTGCACTGCTGTCTGCACTGCGACTGGCTGCTGTCTAGTTCCCAGGACCCCGTCACCTGCTCTGTGTGACTGCTGCTCTCTGCCGCTGGGGCTGCCCTGTACGGGCGCTCCTGTGCCCTCCTGTTGTGCATCTCTTGCCCAGCCATGGGTCCATCTGCGCCCCCATGCTCAGCGTCTCAGTGCTTGGGGGCCTCTGTTCCCCCAGCACCAGTAAACTGCTGTACTGTGATGGTCTGTCCTGCCTTGCTTCTGTTGCTGCTGTGGTGGCTGGGTGCCCCTTCCCCTTGGCTGTCCTCCTGCCCCCATCTTTGTGGTTGTGTGCTGGGGGTATGCTTGGTGTGTACTGGAGGGCTCTGGGTCTGTTGTGTGGGCACCGGTTGTGTGTTCCCCTGGCGGCTTCCCTGCTGGGTGCAGGTGCCTGTGCTCGCTCCGGGGGCAGTATGGGCAGTCGGCCGGGCACCCACTGGCCTTGCCTGTGTGTTGGTGTGGCCCTGCTCCTCCCCTCCCCTCTGCTGTCGCCCCCTGTTGTTGTGGCCCGTCATTGGTGGTGGTGATGGATGGGCGGCAGGACCATGGGCGCTGGGCGGCTGAGCGTGAGTAGGGGTTGTGCTGTCCCAGGGCTTTGGCCCCTCCAATCCCCCTTGGTGCAGGGGTCAGGGTGGACTTCCAGGTGGTGGCTCTGTGTGTGGGGTGTGTGCTCCTGGTGGTGTCGCTACCCCCGGCCCTCCCAGGGCCTGTTGGTGCAGGCATTCCCCATTACCCTGTCCCTTCTCTCCTGCAGCTACTGTTGTCGTGCTGCTGGTGATCCTACACCTGGGGGCTATGGTCCTGCAGCTGGAGTGGGCGGCATGGGACATGCGGGTGGCGGGGCGGATGTTTGATGGCATCCATGAGTGTGCTGCCTGTTTGCTGGGCCCTGTGCCTGTGTCCCTCTGTGGTGGGTTCTGTTCCTTGGTGCCTGCGGCCCAATCTGATGGCTGTCACCACTCCCTCTGTCTCCTTCAGTACAAGCTATGATCGCGGAGCAGACCCGGGAGCAGGGGGAGTTGGTGGAGCTCCTCCTGCTCGTCCTGGAGTGGCTGCACCGTCTGGACCGCGCGCAGGCCAAGTGCTGGCACTGGGCGCAGGGTCACTGGCTGTACTGACCGGGGTTCTGTCCCGGGCCTGCCTCTGCTGGCGCTGTTCCCCCCCTTCTGTTGCCCCCTCCTCCTCCCTGCCCTGTTGTTGTTGCCCCCTATTGCTGGTTCCCCTTCTTTTAATAAAGGCTTTTGTGTTCTTTTACTGGTGTGTCTGTGGTGTGCTTTGCTGTGACCTTTCCCCTTGTGCGGGTGCCTCTGGGGTATGTGGGAGGGGTGTTGCCTGTGTTGTGTGGATACCTTCCCCACCTTTCTTTGCCTCCTGTGGGCCCGTCCCTACATGCTTCAGCTGCCTGCTGTGTGTGTGCGGCTCTGCTGTGGGTGTGTGTTGGGGAGGGGGGGCCTGGCACTAGGCGGTCTGGGCTCTGTGCCGGGGCTGTGTGGAGCCAGCTCCTTTGTAGTGGCTGTAATCCCATCCCACCCGCGCGGGTCCTGGTGGCTGGGGGGGCGGGGCTGCGTTGCGTGGCTTCATTTGCCTTCGGTCAGCCATGTTGTGCCATCGCTGTGTCGGGTGGGGCTTCCCCGGCATTCCCGGCTGTCCGTGCACTTGCATAGGTGTTTGCTGGGTGTTTCCTGGGATGGGTGTTTGCGGCCCCCTCCCCTTTCCTTCCCATGACCCCCTGCGGCACTGTCTGTGTAAATGTCTCCCTGCTTGGCGGCGCCGGGTGTTCGCTGGGTGTGCTCACCCACCCATCCACACTCATCAGCGCTGCTGAGCCGTCCGTGTAAAAAAGGCCATAGTTAGCCCAGATTGGGGCAGAGAGGTTCCAATCCCATCAGCAACAATGAGATGTGTGTTTACAACATGTACTATACATCAGTTTCTCGTATTCAGAGTCCTCTAGTGGCCAAATGCCCCCAATGGAGAACATTAAGATTATTATTATTATTATTTCAGAATCAGCACATTTTTCTCTAGTAAGAATCAACCTTCAAACCCTTTGGCCTCAGACATGGGAATAAAATACTGCAGGCATCTGCTCAAAATGCACTATTCTGCTTTATATATATATTTAAAGTTCTCTAGGCTACAAAACCAAACAACACTACAAATTCAACCCCCCAGTCAAAGCGCTGGGTACAACTGTCCCCAATCCAACCCATGGCTGGGGTCTAACCATAACAACATAGGTTGGCTCTTCCCCCCCCCCCCATGTCCTTTTCCCTTTTTTTATTTTTGTAAGTGTCACTCTGCTGCCCAGCTGTTCATATGTAGAAGTCGAACAAATAGGTTCTCTCGTCTGGAGTTAGCATGTTATCCTGGATGACACGCAGGCAAGGAAGCCATCGGGGCTGAAGCTCTTCAGTGTCTTTGTGCAGTTTTGCCAGCAGTCTCTCCATTGAAAATATGTACCATACCCAATTTAACCATTCCCCCTCCGTGGGACTAGTCTCCAATTTCCAATTTCTTGCGATGACGTTTATTGCTGCTAAAGTAAATATTACACAGGATTCTACATATTTTTTCATAATTGGCAGCTCCAGAAACAGCCCCAGCAGGGCTATCTCCAGATGAAAGGGTATAGGAAACCTGGTAACACCTTCCATGTATCTCCAGACCAGTCTCCAGAAGCTTTGAATTTTATAATAAGACCACCAACAGTGGAGATATGAACCCTCTTCCCCACATCCATGCCAGCAAGCTCCCTGTTCTGTCCTGTCAATATGTTTAAATTGAGCTGGTGTCAAATAAAATGTTAAGGTGAGTTTTACCTGGGATTCCCTAGCCTCCAGTGAGGCTGCACATGTATTGAAATGACTGATAATCTTCACTGTTTGTTTTTCACTGAACTTCATCTCTAACTCGCTTTCTATCTTTCAGTGTATTTCAGGTCCTCCCTAGCCGTCCCCTATTACTGGCTGTTTCGAATAAAATATTTTCGATATTGTGTGGTTTCCTACTATACTCTTTGTTTTTTCCTGAGTGTGTGAAGGCACTCTTCAATTGAAGATATTGATAGATATCCATTTGGTGTTGTAGTTGAGCCTCCAGCCCCTCGCGTTGTATAAAAACGCCATCTATGAACAGCTGCTCTGCTCTAATGATCTATTTCTGGTGAAGCATTGTGCGGAGCAGTGTCGCTATATTCCTTTCTGTGAGAGTTTTAAGATCTGTGGTTGAGTATGGGGAGGCAGTGAACGATCCCTGTATTTTTTTGACTATAATTTTCCAATTACGCCATGCTTCCCCCATATTGGTCCCACTATTTGGCCCGTATCTAGACTAGTTTTAAAATTTTCCACTTCTAAGCTCACTGCCTCCTGCTGGATCCACTTCTGTTGTGAAGGATTGTGGCACCAGGGTTTAAGTGCACTGAGTGATGCAGCCTTGTGATATAATCTGAGACCTGGGAGGTTTAACCCTCCCATTTCTTTAGAACTCATCAGTGTCTCTCTCTTGATCCTCAATTTTTTGTGGCTCCAGACCACGTCTGAGAGTGGTTTGTCCACCTGCACGAAGAAAGCTTCAGGCAAGTAAACTGATAATGCCATAATTGGATACAGACGTTTGGGTAATGCTATCGTTTTGAATAAGTTAATTTTTCCTAACCAGCTGCAAGTTAGGTCTTTCCATGTATCTGCTTCAGCCCGTTTAAAAAAAATAAATCCGGGAAGTTCTCCTTATAGAGATTTTAAAGATTTTTGGGTAGCTGGACTCCCAGATACTTAATTTTGACTTTTTGTTCTGTGAAGGGGACCTTAGAGCTAATGGCTTGTATTTGTACATCGTCAGTGCCATATATTAAGGCATGAGACTTTTGATGGTTTATCTTATATCCAGATATTTGGCTAAATTTATCAATTAATTCAGTCAGGGGTGGGACTGAGTTCATGGGATCACCCATGAAAACAATCATATCATTGGCGAAAAGGACTATTTTATGTTGTTCACTGCTCATGGTAATCCCTTTAATCTTTCCCTCCTCTCTGATTGCACAGGCCAAGACTTCAAGGGCCAAGTCAAAAAGCAGTGGTGACCAGGTGCATCTGCCTGGTCCCTCTGGTCATTTTAATCGGTGTTCCATTCCATTCCATTTTTAATTTATATCCTGCAACTCTCCTGCCACAGCAGCTCGAGGTGGTGTTGAGAGACTATTATTTATTAGCACCCTTGATTACGGGGCCTTGTGTATTGTTTGCACCAGTCTTAAGTAATTACCTTTAAACCCCATAGCTGTCATAATACAGTACAGGTACAATGGCTCTGCCCTGTCAAAGACCTTCTCAGCATCTGCTGAGACCACTACTGCCAGGAGGCCAGTGTTGCTAAGGTGGTGCATTATGTTAACAACCTTGCGGACGTTATCTGTACCTAGGCACCCAGGAATAAATCCCACTTGATCTGGGTGCACCAACTCCCCTATGATTGCGGCCAAGCGATTTGCCAGGCACTTGGAAAATATCTTGTAGTCACTGTTTAGCAGAGAAATGGGCCGGGACCTGCTGCATTGATCTGGTGCCCGGCCCTGTTTAGGGATGACAATTATCTTGGCTTCAAAAAATGATGGGGGCATATTTCCTTCTCTAATTATTTGATTAATGGTCTCCACCAGTGAGGGAGCCACTCCTCCCTGCAAAGCTTTGATAAAATTCGATTGGTAGACCATCCGGTCCTACTGGTTTGTTTTGGGGCATTGATTTAATAACTTCTGTTACTTCTTCTACATCTATTGAGGCAACCAAGAAACTATTTTGGGTGGCATTAAGTTTTGGGAGTTTATATTTTTGCAAAAAATTGTCAATTTTGTCTAATTGTGGGTTTGTTGTGGTATATAACTTTGCGTAATAATTATGGAATTCCTCCAAAAGTTTGTCCGAATCACTAATTCTAGCTCCGTCTGCATCTTTAATTTCTGCCACATAGTGCTTGTGTACTGCTTTTTTTTGTAAGCCTGGCTGAAACCCTACCTGACTTGTTGCTTTGGTCATAATATTTACATCTGATTAATTTAAATTTTCTCGTAGTTTTGTTTATTTCCTTTGTGTTAATACTTTTCCTCAGCTTTAATAATTCTTTGTGGACTTTCTGAGAGGGATTCTGTTTTAACTTGGCTTCCGCAATTCTCAGTTGCTCGTACAAATCCTTCAGCACTTCCCTATTTTTTTTAAGGATTGCCACCTTCAAGGCAATTATATTTCCCCTAATGGCCTTAGCTGCTTCCCACAGGGTGATCGGTGAGGAGACCGAGCCCCCATTCAGTTCAAAGTAATCTTTGATGTTTTGTGTTAGTTGCTGCTGAAAAAAATTATTTTGGCAGAGCAGTCTGTCCATTTGCCACTGGGGGTTTCCCTCAGGGATGCTTTGCTTTCCCCAGATAAACTCGGCTACTATCCCATGATGGTCCGAGAGGGCTTGAGGCAACGAGTAGACTTTCCCACAACTACCCACCTCCCTTTAAGGAATTATTATGTGATCTATCCTAGAAAATACTCTATGAGGGATTGAAAAAAAAGTATATTCTCTCTGTTGTGGGGTTAAATGTCTCCAAATATCAATTAACCCATTCTGAACCAGCAAATCTGCTATACTTTTTTCAAGGGCTTGGAGTTCGAGTGATCTTTCCACGTGAGTGGGGTATTCATGTCGCCCTGAATTATTAATCTATTCTTTGTGTGTGTCATAATTTTTGGAATAATTTTTTGGAAAAATTGCAGTGTCTTCATTAGGGGCATACATGTTGACCAGTGAGATATCTGACCTGTTCAACTTCCCGTTAACCATTAGAAACCTTCCATTTCTATCACTAATGATCTGTTGGACACTAAATTTGTTTGATGTCAGTATTCCTATCAAAACCCCTGCCTTTTTTGTTGGGGCACAAGCAGCAAACAGTTCACCTATTTTTTTGTTTTTAAATCGAAATAAGTCCTTTTCTAGTAAATGAGTTTCTTGTAAGAAGAATGTGTCATAACTTGTCTCCCAAAGTAAATCTTTTACTCTTTTACGTTTAATTGGCGTATTCAGTCCCCTTACATTTTATTTATTTATTTATCTATTTATTTTTGCAACTTATACCCCACACCCTCCTGTAACTAGCTCGGGGCGGCTTCCAACAATTTACAATATAAAACACTATAAAAACAATTTAAAACAATCACAATATTTAAAACAAGGCACGGAAGTTTAAAACAATAAAGCAGGATGTGGGCGAAAAAAACCCATAACCCTAACCCACCCACCCACCCCCAAAGGCCTGGGTGAACAGCCAGGTTTTACAACACGGCTGGAATGACAATAGGCTTGGGGCCAGGCGGGCTTTCCCCGGAAGGGAGTTCCAAAGGCGTGGCCTGGCCACCGAGAATGCTCTCTCCATTGTGGCTCCCCACTTTATGCGGGGGACCTCCAAGAAGGCACCCCCAGCCAACCGCAGGAGCCGCTCTGAGGGTGAGGCGGTCCCTGAGGTACGAGGGGCCCAGACCGTAAGGGCTTTATAAATCAACACCAGTACCTTGAACCTGGCTCGGTACGCTATCGGCAGCCAGTGTGGAGTCTGGAATACAGGTGTAATATGCTCCCAACAGCCCGTCCCCGTGAGGAGACGAGCCGCTGCATTCTGAACTAGCTGCAGTGTCCGAATCAGGAACAAGGGAAGCCCCACGTAGAGTGCGTTGCAGTAGTCCAGCCTCGAGGTGATGAAGGCATAGATGAGGGAGGCCAGGTCCAGGCCGGAGACGAACGGATGCAGCCTACGCACCAGATACAACTGACGGAAGGCAGCCTTCGCGACTGCCTCCACCTGCCACTCCAGGCGCAGGTCTGCGTCCAATATCACCCCCAGACTCTGGACCTGCTGAGCTATAGGAGGGTGAACCCCCCCAATCAGGGGGGCCACTACCTCCCTCGCTCTTCCCACCAACATCACCTCCGTCTTATCAGGGTTGAGCTTCAGTCTGCTCTGCCACATCCATTCTGCCATGGCCTCCAAACACTGGGATAGCAACGAGACAGCAGGGTCTGGGTCAGTTGAAAAAGAGAGGTACAGCTGAGTATCATCAGCATATTGGTGACACCGCACCCCGAACCCTCTCACAACCTCCCCCAAGGGCTGCATATACACATTAAATAATAACAGAGACAGAATGGAACCTTGTGGAATGCCGCATGATAAGGCGCGGGGGCATGATGTCTCATCCCCCAGCACCACCCGCTGGCTTCTCCCCAAGAGGAATGAACGGAACCATTCAAGAACGATCCGTCCCAGACCCCCCCAGGTCATGCAACCATCTCAATAGCAGCCCATGGTCCACGGTGTCAAAAGCAGCTGAGATCTAGCAGGATGAGAAATGTTGAACATCCTGCATCCATCTCCCGGTGGAGGTCATCTACCAAGGCCACCAACGCCGTCTCAGTGCTGTAGCTGGGGCGGAACCCAGATTGAAAAGGGTCTAGGAAACGGATGCTGTCGAGTTGCGCCTGGAGCTGGAGTGCCACTGCCCGCTCAATAAACTTCCCTAAAAAGGGAAGGTTAGAGACAGGTCGGTAGCTGGTGAGCACATCCACGTCCAAGGATGTTTTTTTTCAGCAGGGGGCATACCACAGCCTCCTTGAGGCAAGGCGATAGCCTCCCCTGCTGCAAGGACATGTTCACTACCCTCGCCAGCACCGTCCCCAGCGTCTCCCTGGAAGCTTATACTAACCAGGACGGGCACAGATCAAGTTCACAACAAGTGGCCCTCACAAACCCCAAAACGTCCGCCGCATTAGCCGGTGTCACTTCCTGAAACTCCCCCCACAAAGCTGGACCAGACGGGACCTCCATCCCCTTGTGCTCTTCCCCTACTGCCCCTAATCCAACGTCAGTCGGTCTGAATCCGAGCAATCTTGTCTGCAAAGTAGTTGACAAACTCCTCACAGCGGGCCTGGGACAGTCCCCATCCAGGCGGAGGGAGGCCAGACTGACCAGTCCCCGCACCACATGGAACAGCTCCTCCAGACGTGACTTCGCAGATGCTATGAGGACAGCAAGGAACTCCTTCCTTGCTGTCCTCACAGTCTCAACATAGGACCGCAAATGGGCCGTATGGAGAAGACGGTCAGAGTCAGATCGAGTCTGACGCCAGCATCATTCTAGCCTCCTGCCTACACGTTTCATACACTGCAGCCCCTCAGTAAACCAAGGGGTCCTGTGGTGACGAGACCAAGGCAGAGGGCGTCTCGGAGCCACCCTGTCAACGGCTTCCTCCAGCAAGCTGTTCCAATGCTGGACTAGCTCATCCACAGAGTGACCATCCAAGTCCAAGGTTAACTCCCTCAGGACCTTTTGGAACCCCTGGGGTTCCATCAGCCTCCGAGGGTGGACCATCCTAACTGGTCCTTTCCCCTTCTGGGGTGTGTGTGCTAGAAGACTGGCCTGAAGGAGATAATGGTCCATCCATGACAAGGACACTGCTGAAACCTCCCCCACAACTGGACCCCCCGCCTCAAGGCCAGAACCAAAGATCAGGTCAAGGGTGTGCCCCCCCACGTGGGTCGGGCAGATAACCTCCTGGGGCAAATCCATGGTTGCCATGGCGGCGGTGAATTTTCGCTCCGCCCCACCAATGCCGGTATCGATGTGGATGTTGAAGTCCCCCAGAACCAAAGTCCTAGAGGAGCCCAACGCCACCTCTGAGGCCAGCTCCGCTAGAGTGGTAAGGAATGCTGCCGGGCAGGAAGGGGCCCGGTATACCAGCAACACCCCTAGCTTGCCCCTAGCCAAATCAAACCCCACGTGTAGGGCCTCAATACCCACAATCTCCTGAACTGGATACCTCCGAACAGGCCACTCTTCTCTAAAAACAATAGCTACACCACCTCCCCGGCCATTCGTGCGGGACTGATGCTACACGGCAAACCCGGCCGGGACGAGATCCGCCAAAGTTGGACCGGCCAGCTCGTCCAGCCAGGTTTCTGTGATACATGAGAGGTCCACGGCCCCATCCGAGATTAAATCCCGGATAATTGGGGTCTTGTTCACAATGGACCTCGCATTTAACAGCAACAGCCCCCCACGTGTGGACCTTGGACCCGGCTCCTCCCTCTCCCTCAACGGGGGGATGGCAACCTGGATCTCCCTAGGTACCTTGGTCCCCTCGGGGCACGTGCCATCTGTCCCCATGGACCATACCGTTCCCGCCCCAGTACGACCCCGATGGCCGTGCACTCCCCTCCGTCCACTTGATCCTGGCCCCTCAAACCTGGCTGCTCACCCAGTAACCTTCCCCCCCTCCCCCACCCCTCCACCCTAGCCCTGAACCAAAAGGGGCCCACAAAAAACAATAACATCCCCCCCTGCCACCCCCTGCATCCCCGAAGCACCCCAAAGCGCCCCGGCCCTTCGGCTCGCGGACTGTGGCTTGAGGACTGCAGCAGGAGCCGCTGGACGCTGGGCTTTAAAGCCCCTGGCTCCTTCTGAGTGTGGGAGGGGACAGGTCAGCCCTCTCGGCCAGCCTCTGCGCTCCCCCCCGCCTGCCCGGCACTCACAGCAGTCTTCTGTTCTGTCCCCCTGCAGGTCCAACAGCAGGGGACACGGTGAGGCGACAGCAGCACGGGGACCCTTTCAGCGGCGGCGGCAGCGGATGGAGCAGCAACACCGCCCAGCCAGATGATCCCATTTAATGTGAGCGTCTTAATTCTCTCAGTCATTTTGTTATTGTTGGGGATCTGCGGCCAAGGGCGTTGATGTAAACACTTCTAGAATTTCTTTTCCACCTCTGGCTTATGTTGGGACACTGCTGCTTTCACCTATACTTACTGAACACCCATCCTGCCCCCTTACTTTTGAGATGTGACCTGTGTTTCAAGTGAGCTATTGTCCCTGTCTGATTGCTATCCGGGCTCTTATACTTTCTGACTTGAGCTCGACCATAAACCCCTAACTGTAAATAAACTTTAAAAAACCCAAACTCTCTTTGATTATTCCTCATAGCTTTTTTGTTGTTTACCCTGTCTCAGACCAGTTAACTTATCTAAATTAACACCTGCTCCCTCTATGGCTTTAGTGTGGTTCTGAGCAGTAGAGTTACAGCAGCCCCTCCCTCCAACCCCCCATCTCCTTTGTGGCATCAGTGCCCGCAGGCTATGCGCTAGGGCATCTAACTGTCTCCTGGTAGTCGTAGTTTACGAGCATAAACATCGCTTATTAGATCATCAGCACAAATGATATCTACCTTACATCTTGTTATGCAATAAAAGTTTTGAAAGGATTAAGTAAGAATAATACTGTCCTTATTGTCCCGTTCCTGTGGTTCCTTTTTTCAGTTACCTACTGAGTGGTTTGGGTTGCCTTCTTTTTAGATCTCAAGATCTACTGGCTCCTGGAAAAATCTTCGTTTGCCCCGCCACATGATTGACATCCTCGTCGGGAACTGCAGTTGTGGCTGTAGTTTTCTATCGTGAAGAACTGGAAAAAATCTCCCCCATCATCTTATCTTTGTCACCGTGGCAGCAGAGTAGTCTGGGAAAATTCTCACCAAGCTATTCTGAAATTCCAGCTTTTGCTTGCTTCTCACTAGTCTCAATATTTTCTCCTTATCTTGGAAGTTGTGGAATTTGACTATTATGGTATGGGAGTTTTCTCCCTCATTGGGTCTTGTTTGGGCTGTCCTATGCGCTCTCTCAATTTTTACAGTGCGAAGGTCCAGTGCCTCGGGGAAGAGGCACTCCAACACCTCCCCAATTAGTTCTTTAGGGCCTTTTCTCTCCAGCCCTTCCTTTAGTCCTGTGAATATATTATTGGACCTCCTGGATCTGTTTTCTAGGTCCTCTAATTTTCTAAAAGGTAGTTAATTGTCTCCTTCATTCTTTTAAGTTGATCTTCATTTTCCAACAAATGGTCCTCCATGTTGGTAATTCTATTTTCCGCAGTGTCTATTCTTTTGGATAGACCTTCTACTCTTTTATTGTTTAACTCTGTAATCTTTTGTAGCTTGTTCACCTCCTCAGCTAGTTTCTCCCATGCTTGAGCAGCCGCCACTAGATCTTTCCGGAGCGCGACCATGAGAGCCATGAATTCACTGCCTGCACACATCTCTTCTCCCCCGTCCATTTGGCTGATAGCATCCACCATTTTGGGGGGTTCCGCTGCTGCTGTTGCCCGCAGGCCCACTCGCATTTTAGGCTAGTAATATTGTTCGAGTGCGCTCTGCTTTTCCTTCTTTCTTTTCCGTGCTGTCCCCCCGGTCATTTAGCTCCTGAGTCCGATGCATTGTAACTCTGTTGTTTTTGTTTTTTCATGGTTTTGTCGGCATGAGGGGACGGAGCTTGGCTTCTCCACAGCTTCTTAACTTGCGCGCATGCTCAGACCCCCAGTGACCCACTATTCTGCTTTTATGCTGTGAGAACACCCGTTGTTGGAAAAGTACCATTTGGGGACTGTCAGGTCGTGCGCTACGTGGACCCCGCACAGCAGCATGCCCCGCATTGCCCAGCAACTGATGGGTGGGCGCGGGGATCTGGAGGGCCGTGACGGCTGCAGCGAGGGGGTGGGGCCATCTCGGGCCCGCTCAACGTGTGGGGCCCCGCCCAGACGCAGTGCGCGCCTGCTGGGGCGTCAGGCTCAGCGGTGGACTGGGCCCCCGCCCTGAGCACACTGGAGCCAATTGAAGGGGCCATAAAACACACCGGCGGGGCCAGAAGCCGCCACCGGTAATCATTTATGAGAGGCTGGCCCCATCTGAACGTGTGATCTGGATCTTGTCTTGGCTTGCTTGAGCGTGTGTGGTGTGCCTGCTTCTCGTCTTCCCCCACTTCCTGGAGTGATTCAGTGGTGAGTGCATGAACTATTGTCTCCCTGTTCTCCCTTATTGTGCATCCATATTGATTGAGTGACTCCGTGTTTTGGTATTTGCTTCCGCTCCACGTCCAACCGTTCCCCTGTTTTCCTCCCCCTTTTATATCCTCCACTTCACAGAGAGAATGTCCTATCCCCACGCTCCCCCCCCCGTGAGACCTTCCCCTCCTCCCCCCCTTCTCACTCTGGGCTCCCTTTCCCCTTCCCCTTCATCCCTCACCGCCCTACACAGTGCCCTGGGCCCAGTGATCCCTGTGGTACATCAGAGTTTACGTGTCGTTTTGTCTTCACCTCCTTGGGCAATTGGTTCCCTCTCAATTCCCTGTGATGAGTTGGGTTGCCCTCTTGATTGGGGGGAAAGCCCAAACACGACCCTGAGGGACCTTCTTTACCTCAATAGAGCCCCCGAACTCAGAGAGAACCACCCCTTCCCCCTTCCCAGTCCCCCTGCTATTCCCCTCTGTCCCCTACCCTTTGTGACAGAATTACCAGCGCTCCCCCCGTTCTTACGTTACTATGGAGTCCAGACAACAGGTCCAAGAGTTACTTCACGCCATACAGGCACTTACAATGGAAGTGCAGGATTTAAAGGCGAAAAATAAGGAACTTCAGGCTTGGTATAAGGCCTTGCAGGAGTCCATAGAACAAACCCCTGTCTCCCCTATGGAGGAGGAAGGGGGTTCGAAAGCCCCATCAGGTCCTTCCCCTAAGACCCCGTCCCCGCTAACGCCCATTCCAAGAGAACCTAAAGCCCCGTGCCCCGATAAGTTTTACGGGGATAGGAAGGCATGCCAGGGTTTTCTGGCCTTATGTAATCTCACCTTCCAGACTCGGTCCCTTACCTATGAATCAGACCAGGCTAAGGTCACCTATAATAATAATAATAATTAATTTTATTGCGGGGCCAATGGCCATTGCAAACACAAACGTGAGATACAAAAACACAAGCCAATACGGCTCAAATATATACAGTATCCAAATAATTGAATGAATAACCAGGCCATCAGTTAAAATAAAACATTAAATAGTAAATACCATAATATCCAAACTAAGGCCACCTATATTGTGGGGCTTCTGGGAGGAATTGCCCTGGATTGGGCTACCCCTCTCCTGGCAGCTGACGATGCCTTATTACGTAACTATAAGGGGTTTTTGAAGCAGTTTCGCTTTTTGTTTGACTACCCCCACAGAGTTAGGGACACAGAACAAGCGATACTCCATTTAAGGCAGCGGAGGCAGATAGGGGCAGTGAGGGGGCCCCTTAGTCCAGAGGAGCGAGAAAGATGCTGCCAATTGCGGCTTTGTTTTTACGGCGGGGCGGCCTCCCATTTTTCAAGGGAGTGCCCCTCCAAGCTCATGCGTCCCTCCCTGCTGGAAAACGCCAAGGACCAGGGGGGAGGGGGGGACCTCACGGTAACCAGTTGTAACCCTGCATTATGACTTCATAAGGGGTCTGAACACTCACGGCAATTGTTTGTGTCTCTTACCCTGCAGTGGTCTCCCCGTCGGTCCCTAGTAGTCAGGGCTCTGATAGATTCTGTGGCCTCGGGGAATTTTATGGATGCTTCATTCGCCACTTCCCATGGAGTTCCCCAGCAAACCTGGGCCTTGGTTGAAGTGGTCCAGACGATTGACGGGTCCCCCCTCACATTATTAGTGTGTTCTGCCCCCCTGGGGTGTACCATTGGTTCAACACACTGAAGAGCTCCAATTTGACCTTATTTCTTCCCCTTTATTTTCCCTTGTCCTTGGGCTCCCCTGACTACAGACTCATAACCCCTCTATTGATTGATCAACGCATACCCTGAGATTTACTTCCCCTGCTTGCCTCCCTCATTGCATTCCCCCCCCCTTTTGTAGGGACAGCAGCCCCCATTACGACACCCCTCACTATAGATCCCCGCATTCCTTTCCCTTTCATGTTTGCCCAGGCCTTTGGGAGGGAGGGAGGGGGAGGGTGATTTTAATCCCCTGCCCATTTATCTATTTATTACTGTTTCCTAACCCTGTTTTTTTATGTATTTTATATTTATATTTTAACTGTTTTAATTGTTTTTATTGTTGTTGTAAGCCGCCCCGAGCTGCATTGCAGGAGGGGGCGGGATATAAATCTGAAAAATAATAATAAAATAATAAATAATAATAATTACCAAGACCTTGTTATGGTCTTCAGCAAACAGGAAGCTCCAAGTGGCAACCATTTTTACCAAGCTCGACCTGAGGGGCGCATACAATCTGGTATGGATCAAAGAGGGGGATGAATGGAAAACAGCTTTTTGCACAAGGTTTGGGCATTTTGAATATTGCGTAATGCCCTATGGACTCGTAAACGCTCCTGCCACCTTCCAACATTTTATTAATGATATCCTACAGGATTTATTGGACCTTTATGTGGTAGCCCACCTTGATGATATTCTTATATCCTCTGCCTCCCCAGGGGAACATGTACAACGTGCAGATAGTTCTTGAACGCCTGCTACAACACAGGTTGTATTGTAAATTGGAATAGTGTGTCTTCCATGCTTCATCCATTCCCTTTTTAGGATTTGTTGTCTCTTCCAAAGGTATCTACATGGACCCCAGTAAAGTTGACGCCATTGACCACTGTCCGGCCCCGACATCGGTCAAGGCCTTGCAGAGGTTTCTGGGAAGTGTTAACTACTATAGAAAATATATTCCTCACTACGCTGATTTGACTAAGCCCCTACGACTCTGCTCAAGAAGGGCATACGCTTTGAATGGGGTAATCCTCAACAAGACGCCTTCAACCATCTGAAGCGCGCCTTTATGTCCGCCCCCCTTTTGCAACACCCCGATGTCACCATAGTAGAGGCTGATGCTTCTGACGTTGCCATAGGGGCCGTGTTAACCCAAGCTCACGTACCTTCAGGATGTCGCTTGTCCTGCACGTTTTATTCATGTCAACTGACCTCCACAGAGAGAAATTACCCGATCTTAGACAAGGCACTGTTGGCCATTAAAGCAGCCGCTGAAGCCTGGCAACACTTTCTAGAGGGGGGTCCTCACCCAGTCCTCGTATACACAGACCACAAGAATCTGGCGTACCTACAATCCGCATGTATCAATAATGCACGACATGCGAGGTGGGCATTGTTCTTCTCCCGTGTTTGTTTTTCCGTGCAGTATCATCCTGGATCCCAAACCACAATGGCAGATGCCTTATCCCGATACCACACCCCACCAAGGGAACCATTCTTCAACCTCAGATGTTTGTGGCAACAATTACCTCTCTTGCACAACTCCTGACTGTAAGTCAAAAGGAGACATCACGCTCTGACTACCAGCAAAGGTATGGGTTATTCTATCATAATGGGTTATTTCCTCCCTCCCCCTCCTCTCCCTCTGACCTGACCGTCTGCATTGACGGGGTCACCATCCGTCCTGTTCTCCGTGCCCGCAGCTTGGGCTTCATTTTTGACACGCACCTCTCCTTTAAACCTTACATTGACTCTGTGGCCAAATCCTGCCGATTCGCTCTCCTCAACATTGCCCGCATTCGCCCCTTTCTATCTGTCTCCTCGGCCAAAATCCTTGTTCATGCCATGGTTATCTCTCGCCTCGACTACTGCAACCTCCTCCTTGCTGGCCTCCCTCGCTCCCACCTGTCCCCCCTTGTGGCGATCCAAAACTCTGCCGCCAAGGTCATTCACTCTGCCCGTCGCTTCGACCATGTGACGCCTCTCCTCCTCTCCCTTCACTGGCTCCCCCTTCCGGAACGTATCCTGTTCAAACTCCTGGTTTTCACGTTCAAATCGCTCCATGACCAAGCTCCCCCTTACCTCTCGGACCTAATCACCCTACGCGCTCCTGCGCGCGCTCTCCGCTCTTCCGCTGTCCCCTCCCTCGCTCTCCCTCGCTTCTCCTGCTCGCCCAACCGCCTTCGTCCCTTCTCCCTCGCTGCCCCGCATGCCTGGAACTCCCTCCCTGCCGACGTCCGCCTCGCCTCCTCCCTCCGCTCCTTCAAATCCCTCCTCAAGACCCACCTTTTCCATGCTGCCTTTCCCAATGCCCTCTAGTCTTTCCCCTTGCTCTTACTGTCGGCCCTCCTCTGCTGACTGCTGCTACCGACCACCTTGTAACCAAGCCAAGTACACGCGCCTGAGACTTCGCATCCGCCTGAATGTTTTTTTGTCTTCTCCCATGTCTCTCCCTCTGTCCCCTCTCCTTGTCTCCCCCTCCTTGTCTTTTAGATTGTAAGCCACAGGTAGGGACCTCAGCTGATTATATGTTCTGTACAGCGCCAGGTTGTTACTGGCGCTTTATAAATGTTTAATAATAATAATAAATAAAAGGAAAGGTGGTTATTCCACCTAAATTTAGACCCCAGGTAATGTGGGCCCATCACGACTCCCCCATCATGGGGCACCTAGGTTACCAACGTACTCTCTTGCTGATTCAAAGAGCCTTCTGGTGGCCCACCCTTTGCAAGGACATTGAACGTTACATACAGAGGTGCTCGACATGTGCACGAACTAAGATCCCTCAAAGCTTACCCGTGGGCCCACTACAACTAACCAATAGCCCCAAGGGCCCCTGAAAAAAAATAGCTATGGATTTTATAGTAGGCCTCCCTAAGTCAGCTAAGCATGACTCAGTCCTAGTGGTCATTTACTATTTTACAAAGATGGGACATTTCATCCCCTGCATAGGGCATACGCTTTGAATGGGGTAATCCTCAACAAGACGCCTTCAACCATCTGAAGCGCGCCTTTATGTCCGCCCCCCTTTTGCAGCACCCCGATGTCACCCAACCATTCATAGTAGAGGCTGATGCTTCTGATATTGCCATGGGGCCGTGTTAACCCAAGCTCTTCCGCCAAGACCACCACACGACTTCTCCTTCGAGAAGTAGTACACCTGCATGGATTACCATGGAAAACAGCATCCGATAGAGGTCCCCAGTTTGTTTCCCGCTTCTGGCGGGCATTCATCCTCATGCGAGTCAAGCTCAGGCCCACCACGGCATATCACCTCCAGGCAAATGGGCAAGTTGAATGTGTAAATCAACATATTAGAACAATACCTACAGTGCTTTTGCACATATCTTCAAGATGACTGGGTAGAACACCTACCACTTGCAGAATTTACATATAACAATGGACCCAATGCCTCTTTGGGGAACTCCCCCTTTTATGTGTCTTATGGTTTTCATCCCTCCCTTTGTTTTCCAGAGGTACCCCTCACATCTGTGCCAGCAGCAGGAGCACTGGTGGGGATCATCAGAAAGGCCCAACAGGCCACCCAGTGTTGCCTGCAGAATGCCCACTGCTACTATAAGACCGTGGCAGATCAACGGCGACTCCCTGGGCCCCCTCTATGGGTAGGTGACTTGGTGTGGGCACGACGACGGAATTATCCATCCCTATGTCCCTCAGCAAAGCTAGACGATGCCTACATGGGCCCTTTCCCCATCAGCCGCAAACTGAATGAGGTTACTTTTACTGTGGGCTTGCCCGCATACCTTCAAATCCACCCTTTTTTCCATATATCCCTTTTGAAAAAGGCCCATACCCCGGTCCATGCCCTTCAACGGTCCGAACCGGCCCTCCCTGTGCTTCTCCCTGACGGACCTGAATACGAGATATGGGCTATCTTGGATTCCCGCATTTTGGGTTCTCGTCTATATTACCTTATTGACTGGAAGCACTATGGACCAGCCGAGCGCTCCTGGGAACCGGCCCTGAATGTCCATGCCCCCTGCCTTCTCTGGGCCTTCCATTTCACCACCCCTCAAAGCCTGGTCTACAGACCCTGGTCGGGGGGGGGACTTGGATGGAGGGGTACTGTCAGGTCACGCACTACGTGGACCCCGCACAGCAGCGTGTCCCGCGTTGCCCGGCAACTGATGGGCAGGTGTGGGGATCCGGAGGGCCGTGATGGCCACAGCGAGGGGGCGGGCAGAGCCATCTCAGGCCCGCACAACGTGTGGGGCCCCGCCCAGGCGCAGCGCACCTGCCGGGGTGTCAGGCTCAGCGGTGGACTGGGGTCCTGCCCTGAGCACGCTGGAGGCAATTGAAGGGACCATAAAACACATCGGCGGGGCCAGAAGCCACCGGCGGTAATCATTTATGAGAGGCTGGCCCCATCTGAGCGTGTGATCTGGATCTTATCTTGGCTTGCTTGAGCGTGTGTGATGTGTCTGCTTCTCATGTTCCCCACCCCCCTTCCTGGAGTGATTCAGTGGTGAGTGCGTGAACTATTGACTCCCTGTTCTCCCTTATTGTGCATCCATATTGATTGAGTGACTCTGTGTTTTGGTATTTGCTTCCACTCCACTTCCAACTGTTCCCCCTTTTTCCTCCCCCTTTTATATCCTCCACTTCACAGAGAGAATGTCCTATCCCCACGCTCCCCCTCCCCCGTGAGGCCTTCCCCTCCTCCCCCCCCTTCTCACTCTGGGCTCCCTTTCCCCTTCTCCTTCGTCGCTCACCGCCCTATATGGTGCCCTGGGCCCAATGATCCCTGTGGTACGTCAGAGTTTACGTGTCATTTTGTCTTCCCCTCCTTGGGCAATTGGTTCCCTCTCAATTCCCTGTGATGAGTCAGGTTGTCCTCCTGATTGGGGGGAAAGCCCAAACATGACTCTGAGGGACCTTCTTTACCTTGATAGAGACCCTGAACTGAGAGAGAACCGCCCCTTCCCCGTTCCCAGTCCCCCTGCTATTCCCCTCTGTCCCCTACCCTTTGTGACAGGGACCCTGTCATGCACAAGTATTCTCGTGGCATAAAAGCAGAATAGTGCATTCATGTGTGTGCTAATTCCTGTCATAAGAGAGCCACAATTGCTCTGAGAAATGTTTCCCCCCTTCCCAGGTAACGTGTGAAAGTGGTCTTAGAACCTCAACCCCGAGGCAGTCAGTAGCTGCCTGAGTCTTTCAGTCTCTATGTAAATATGTTCTTGTTTACTTAATACACATAGCTTCACAGTTTAAACTGTAAGTTCCGAAGCATTATTCTTATATAGAAAAATAAGAACACAACATATTCCAGGAGCAACCAAGAGTGAAAAATTACCTCAAACAAATAAACCCCTAAAAGTGAAAAGCCACCATATGTCTTGCCCTGGCCAGTCCCCTCCAGGTCATCCCCGTTACCTCATGGCTCTGCCTGGACACTTTACAGCTGGGGCGCTCTGCCAAGTAGTTTTTGTAATGGCATATACCTTAAAGGCATAGTATATCTTACTTCAACTCCCACACATGGGTCTTTCATCAGGACCCAGAATGGCTCTTAGTGCAAACCTATCAGGCTTCAGCTTCTCCTCCCTTAGCATCCTGTAACCTACTACAAGGATTGTAGTAGCATCCTGCAAGTTAAAAAAGGTAGCAGGAAGACCAAACGTCTTCCACTGTGGTTAAATGGGGAGGTGAAGGAGGCTATTAGAGCCAAAAAGGTATCCTTTAAGAAATGGAAGGCTATTCCCAATGAAAAGAATATGAAAGAGCATAAACACTGGCAACGTAAATGTAAAGTGTTAATAAGGCAGGCCAAGAGAGCTTTTGAAGGGAGGCTTGCTAGAGGCAAAAACAAGCAACAAGACCTTTTTCAAATACATCCGAAGCAAGAAGCTGCTAGGGAGTCAGCTGGGCCATTAGATGACAAGGGAGTAAAACGGGCGCTCAGGGAGGATAAGGACATTGCAGAGAAGCTGAATGAGTTCTTTGCGTCGGTCTTCACTACAGAGAATTTTGGAGAGGTACCCAAACCGGATCCTTGCTTTGTGGGCGAGGAATTGGAAGAGCTGTTACAAATCAATGTGATGTTGGAGGATGTTCTAGGGCAAATTGACGAACTGAATATTAACAAGTCACCAAGGCCAGATGGCATTCACCCCAGAGTTCTGAAGGAATTCAAATATGAAATCACAGACCTACTGTTAGTAATTTCTAAAATCTGCCACTGTACCCGAGGACTGGAGGGTGGCAAATGTAACCCCGATATTTAAAAAGGGATCCAGAGGTGATCGTGGAAACTACAGACCAGTAAGCTTGACATCTGTGCTGGGCAAAATGGTGGAAACCATCATTAAGGACTATAAGGAGATAAGGGAGATACTGAAAAAATCTCCCCATAAAATTTCTCCCACACCTCTGGGGAACAAAGTGACCAACGGCAATGAGTCCACGCCTAGTTTCGCCTGGAAAATTAGACCCCAGAATTCTTTGGAGTTCCCATTCCTCGCCACCTTCTGCAATCGCAGCCACTGTTGTTTTCTGAAAAGTTGGGCGCTTCCATACAATCAAGCGCCGATAGCAAGAGCGAATCTGCAAGAAAGCTACTTTCCCAGGGCCTGACGGGTACCTTTTTAGATGGTTTGCAGCACGTCTAAACATTAGATGTTGGTTCCGACACTCTTTATCAAACCATACTAGTTATTTTCTTTGGTGGCAAGAAAAAAGAGGGGCCCCAGATGACAAACACGGCTTGTGTAATTCAAGGACCCTTTCAAACCCAACCCGGATGTCCATAGCCCCCCTGAAGATCAGGCCACACAAATGCTCCATGCAAGGCTCCTGCAACCATGCCTTAAAGGCCTGGTCTAAGATATCCGTCCATCGAGGTCTCCTATATTCCATCACTTCACCCCGGGGGAGTCTTAGCCTTCCCTCAGAAGGAGGAACCAGCTGTGCCTGCGAGTCAATACATACTAATTGTAGTATATAGTGAGTTGTTTCAACACTAGGAGATTCTACAAAGCTCAGCACTTTGGGGAAGAAAAAGACTGATACCAGGAAATAATCAATAGTACTAAAGCCCTGGTAAGAATGGTAAGTATAGCACCCAGCCTGATCACCCTGAACTCTACCATTCACAATTACCAAGTCCAATTCTTCCACCAATCGCTTCATCTCCCTAGTGTTCCTATTTATTTCCTTATCTTGGGTCTTTCTTATAGTCCCTCCATTGAAGAATTTGACTCTGTCCCTCACTGGCCGCTGATTTCAGAGGAGGAGGTCAAGGAGTTGATTTGCCAGCTTAAAAGTGGCAAGGCCCCAGGGGCCGACCTGGTAATGGCAGAACATTTGAAGGCGGCTCCGGATTGGTGGGCCAGGCTGCTGGCTCCACTATTTACATATATTAATGCTACAGGAGTTGTCCCTGAGGCGTGGCTAAATAGCATAGTGGTCCCCATCTTTAAGAAGGGGGACCCTTGGGACCCAGGGAATTACAGACCTATCAGTCTGCTCAGCATTCTTGGGAAGCTTTACTCAAGATTATTGCTGGGTAAGCTTCAGAGCTGACTGGATAGTCAAAATATCATTACACCAGAACAGATAGGTTTCCAGAGAGGCCATTCTACGACTGATCATGTGATACTTCTGTTTGCTCTTGTGAGGAAAACTCTTTGCCAGGGGCGGAGGGTCTATTTGTATTTTATAGATCTAAGGATGGCGTTCGACTCCATTTGCAGGGCCAGGCTGTGGGCCAAGCTGAGGGCCCTGTGGATGGAGCCGAGATTGCTTTTCTTGCTGATTCGTTTACATGAGAATAACTCTCTACAAGTTAGAGTTACAAGGGCAGGGGCTCTGACACGGAGAGTTGAGGTTGTTAGGGGGGGTGAGACAAGGTTGCCTGTTGGCACCTGTTTTATTCAACATCTTTTTAAACGATCTTCCCCTCTCCCTAAATGAAGTCAAATCCCATTCCCCGCAGATCGGGAATAGAAGGGTAGCATCCTTGTTGTACGCGGATGATTCTGTACTTATCTCCCTGTCTCTGGTAGGGTTACGGCGGGCGATGCAGGCAACGGAGGATTATTGTAACAACGAGGGCCTTACCATAAATCATGATAAAACCAAGGTATTGATTGTGGGCCATAGGAAACATGGGGAGGCTCATAAGTGGTCGATTGATGGTCACCAGATTTCCCAAGTGGGGAAATTTAAATATCTGGGAGTTACTTTCTTGAACTCACCCTCCTGGTGAGAACATTGGAACTCGGTTAAGAACCAGACCAGACAGATGGTGAGTACCATTTAGAGTTACTACTTTGGTAAAGGCAGTCATCTGATATTACCAGTGCTCTGTCTGTTTCGGGTGAAAGTAGTGGCACAATTGTTATATGCCTTCCCGGTGTGGGGCCTGGACTTCTTGGAACAACTAGAAGTAATTCAAAATGAGTTTTTGAGGGCAAATCCGGAAGTTCCCCAGAAGGCCTAGAGCGTCTCTGACGCCGGCAGCCACAGCCGGCGCTGAGGCCGCCGGACCGCCTGCTGCCGCCGCCCCCGGAGCTCCACAAAGGTAAAGCACTAAACTTTAGTAGGGGTGATCCCTGGGGGGTTGGGGGGGGTGTTAAACACCCCCCCCAGGGATCGGGTCTATACTTACCGGCGGCTGCGGGGACGCCGCGGCCGCTGGTGCTGGGGGGTGGGCTCTTTTTTT
>QEPC01004754.1:337433-401386 GCA_003113815.1 Sphenodon punctatus
CCTTATCTGCAACAATTTGAAAACACTAATTCTAAAACATTTGAAAAACACTAATCTGAAGACCCCAATTCCACCCAGGACCTCCATTTTCCTCCTCCAGACCCCCATTCTATTTCTCCAAGAGTCCCCCCACACAATCCCACGCCCCAGGCCTCCATTCTGCCCCCCCCAAACCCATCCTACCCACCGCCATTTGCTCCCACTCATCACCTCTTTTGCTCCTGGGGTTCTTGGGGCTGGGGGGGTAGGGTGGGATATGCCCCCCAGCCCCAAGAACCCCAGGAGCAAAAGAGGCCCCAAGAAAAGAAGACAGGTCACACATACCAGCTTCACAGGCAGAAGGCAGGATCAGAGGATGGGAGGCAGCCAGCCGAGGACTCAGGTAAGGAAGAACCCAGCTCAAGCAGGTCCTGCCTCGTGATCCTGGCAGGGCCGGCAGGCAGCGTTGAAGGCAGCTCCTAGGCTCCCCCTCCCTCTGGGTCTGGGAGGGAGAGGGAGCCTAATTGCTGCACGGCAGAGCCCCAGCCACAGTCAGACGAGCGAGGGAAGTCCCGTGGCCTGGGCACCTACTGTGTGGTGCCCAGGTATGGACTTTAGCACTGCACATGCACTACCCTCTCTGCAATGAAATTGTGTCCCAAGTGGCAGTACTTCATTGCTGGTTTCCCTTTATGCGATATGGACGTCGCTTCTAAGCGCCCATATCGCATATAGGGTAGAATGCCTCACTTTTGTCCCTGAAGGCTTCCTTAGGTCAGGTGTCCTAAGGAAGCCTTCAGGGGAGGGTGGTTCAGAAGGTTGCTACCTTGTAAACAAGGTTCTTCAAGATGGCTCAGAACATTCTCACATCTGCATTGCGCCCGCGCAACCAGCAAGAATGTTCTGAGTCATCTCGAAGAACCTTGTTTACAAGGCAGCAACCTTCTTGGGTTCAGCAGGTGGCGATTTCTTTTCTTTTTAAAAAAAACAAACAGAATGCAGCACTCATCGTCGGGGGAGTCCTGGGACCAGGAGGGGCATTGCCCCATATATCCTAGGGTGGGGCACCGCGCCTGAAACAGAATGTTAGGAATTATTCGGAAGGGGATAGAAAATAAAACTGAGGTCATAATGCCTCTGTACAAATCAGTGGTGTGACCACACCTCAAATATTGCATGCAGTTCTGATCACCCCATCTCAAAAACGATAGCTGAACTAAAAAAGGTAGAGAAGGGCAACAAAAATGATCAAGGGCATGGAAGGGCTACCGTATAAGGAGAGGCTTGGTAGGTTGGGGCTCTTCAGTTTGGAGAAGAGACGACTGAGAGGAGATATGATAGAGGTCTATAAAATCATGAGTGGAGTGGAACTAATAAACAAGGAACAGTTATTTACCCTCTCAGCTAGTACTAGAACTAGGGGACACTTCATGAAACTCATGGGTGGCAAGTTTAAAAGAAATAAAAGAAAATATTTTTTCACTCAGCGTATAATTGGGTTGTGGAACCTATTGCCAGAGGCTGTGGTAAGGGCTGGTACTATAGCTGAGTTTAAAAGAGGTTTGGACAAGTTTCTGGAAGATTATTATTATGATTATAAACATTTATATAGCGCCAGTAGTGTGACCTGGTGCTGTACAGAACATAGAATTAGATGCAGTCCCTGCCGGTGGCTTACAATCTAAAAGACAAAGTGGGGGGAGACAGGGAGAGGGGACAGTGGGAGAGACAGGGGAGAAGACGAACAAACAGTCAAGCGGATGCAGTCTCAGGTGCATACGCTTGGCTTGGTTACAAAGAGGCTGGTAGCAGCAGTCAGCAGAGGAGGGCCGACAGTAAGGTCCATTAGCAGCTATTAGCTAGACAGGATCAGGGAACATGACGGGAGCTGGGGGAAAACAATAGGGAATGGATCCCCCATTGTGACCTGTTGGGTGCTTCTCTCAAGCCACCATGATTGGCCATTGTCGGAGACAGGATGGTGGGCTAGATGGACCATTGGTCTGACCCAGTATGGCACTTATGTAGGCAGGGGTGGGTAGGGAACATCATTCAGACCTGGGGGCAAAATGCAGTCTTTGGCTTTTATTTGACTTTTTTTCTAGTTCCTCAGTCTGACACATGGAGCCAGTTCCTACCCTTAAGCACTGAAAGAGTGGGCTTATGAGAAGGGAGCATGCATTCAAGGACAGGGAAGGGATCCATGGCAGAGACCCATGATCTGGATCTTCCTCTTCCTTCTTTCACCCTGAGTTCACTCCCTTGATTTCCAACTCCTATGTGGTCCTCAGCCTTTGTACGAATTTTCAAAAGGGCTCCTAGGAGGGAAAAGATTATCCCTTGCTCTTATAAACCTCAGATAAGGTAGGCTCAACGTGATGAGCAGATCCTCTTAAAGGGGCCACTGCTGGGGTAACTCAGACAGTGGAGGATTTTTTTTGGGGGGGAAGGCCTTGCGAGGGGGTTAGCAGGGCTGGGGTAACCCAGACAATGGAGGAATGTGGGGCTGAAAGTGCTGTGGCCCTAGGCAGTGGACTCAGTGGGGTGAGTCGGTTAGGGCCGAGGCCCTCTAGGCAATGGTGGTGGGAGGGCAGAGAGGGGAGACTAGCAGGGCTGAAGGCTGAACCCTAGACAGCAGGCGCTGGATGGGGAGGGGATTGTTGGGTATGTGGGTCGAGCAGGCGTGCGACCCCAGATAGGGGGCTCTGGGGTCGTGACTGGCAGGGCGTGGCAACCCATAACTCCCCTCCCCCAGATTATAAGAGACTGCCGTAGCCTCTTCCTGCTTCGTCTACCGGAAACGTGTACTACGGGGCGTGTCTTTGTCTCGCGAGTCTCTACTTGATTTGGCCCGCCCTTCCCTACGGTGACGTTATCGCGCTTTGGCGTCATCGTTGTGAAGGTGGCTGTGTGCGCTTCTGGGGGAGGGACAGCGCTTAGACAGGAGGTGTCGGATTCAAAATGGTGGCTTGCGGACGTGTCCCGAGCCGTTGGCAGGGCCCGCTGGCGTTGCTGTTTTTTGCGCTCTCGGTCTCGGCCGAGCAGGTTGTGGGTGGCCTAGGGCCCGGCGCGGCCGCGGGGGCGTTCCCGGGGGTTCTGCAGCAGCAGCAGCAGCCGATTCCGGCGGGCGGCCCGGCACCCGGGGGGCGGGGGTCCCGCGCCGGCTCTGGGGGTGGCTGGAAGCTGGCGGACGAGCCCGTGTGCCGTGAGGACGTTACTCGTCTCTGTCCCAAGCACAGCTGGGCCAACAACCTGGCAGTACTCGAGTGCCTGCAGGACGTGCGCGAGGTGAGGCCGGGCGCCTGGGAGGGAGCTCTGTAGGCTTGGGCCTGGCTGCGGGAGCCACAAGGAAGGACGACGGGCGGAGCTGGCTTCGGCCCCAGGGCGGGAATGAGCAGCAGTGATACGCTGGCTTGAATCGGGTGGGGGGCCCGGACGGCGTGGGGGAGGGCGGCGGAGTGGGGCTACTAGGCTCCTAGCTTGGCTGCGGGGGGTGCAGCGTTGAGAGCTCTTCCGAGCAAGTGGGATCCGCTAGACTGAATGGGTGGGTCTGGCAGTTTTCCAGGGGGAAAGACGAGTCGTAGCAGAAGAGCTGGTGTTGCTCGTTAGCGCCGGTGGGTCTGGGGTGAGGATGCCGAACAGTTCCTTTTGTGTGGCGGGGAGAGGTCTCGGGCCCCTTTCCGAGTCTTTGCCCGGTCACTTTGTCTAACGCTTTATTTATTTACTAGTAAATAGCCCGCTGTCCCTTCAGACATCTCCAACCCCGTCCATGTAACAAAAATGGTGGCTATGGGCCTTCGAGAGTTCTGGCCAGTACTCTCGGTATAATCTTATTCTTTACGGTAACAATTTTGGGCTGTCAGTTGATGGTTCAGCCTTTTCAGAGCAGGGTTCCTGTTGTGTCCTAAATCTTATACATGTATGGAGTTAACCAAATTTTCAGAGGTGGAGGAGTGAGTTAAACGAATGTTGGAGTTTGTTCATGTAATTCAGGAAAGTATTCATGTATTTTTTTTTTTTTTTAAAAGAATAGCCTCTGGTTCCAAGACACAAGCTGCTCAGCATAGGATCTAGAAAGACACACATACACACCCCTCCCCAAATCTCCCTCCCTTTCCCAACAACAGTAATTGACTATGCGTATTATAATAGCAATTTCCTTTGAGATGTTGTACATCCAGTGTTGGAAGGGAAGGAGCTCATTTGAAGGAGCAAGAATCCTGTATGATGGTGAATGTCATGGTGCATTTTTCATTTATAGGCATGTATACTTGTTTCACTAGACAAAATTAATAGCTGGTAAACTTAGAGCAAAAAGCAGTTGGCTTTACATCCATTGTGTGCTCAAGGATGCTGAGGTTAGAATCAAATGTCATATCTTCTGACTTAGAGGAATTACATATGTTACATATGGGGGCAGCATACTTTTGTGTTTCTGCTTCTGGGTGTTTAATGTTGCAATTGATAGACTTGTACATCATGAGTGACTTACTTTCCTCTGAAAGTGATGCCTAGCTACAGGAAGGAAGCTATTTCCTATTGAACACAGCAGTTGCTTTTCTTCTGTTAGATTTTCCCAGAGTTCATTTAAGGGATCTTTGTGTATTTAAGCCTGTCCATCCATCCATGACAAACTTTTATGTTGGCAGGTAAGCTTGAGACCCCTTTTCTTCTAGTACGTTACCCTTTACTCTCAGCTGAAATAAGTTAGAAGCTAATAATTTAGTGGAAGGATAAAGTTTTTGCTGATCTGAGAAAGGCTGATTTTTAAAACAATAAATATGTTATGAACATTGGGAAATATGACTTGCTCTTATAACTAGAGCAGAAGAAAGCTTGCCTTGAGATTCTGTTAGTCCTCTAGCTGCACCCTCTTTGAGTAATATTTGCTCATGTAGTGGAACAGTTTAGCAAATGCATTTCTAAAGTTAGGTTTGTGGTACATATGTAGCGGTCACTATAAGGAATCATGGTAGAATCCAGGGGTGAAAACAGGCATAATGATAACTCTGCTTTAACATTTCTTATGCATATTGTAGGGCTGCGTAGGGCACCAGTACAGCCCTGCAAACTGTAAGAAATGTTAACGGTGGTAAAGTGGAGTTAGTGAGATGTCCGTTTTCACCCCAGGTAGGGAAGAGTGAGCCAGAAATGTATACATAAATTGCATAGGAGTAAATTACAATTAATGTAGTTCTGCTTTGGATGAAAGAAGAATCTGTTCATGAGTCTTCAACTAAAACATTTTATATTTAGTGGAATTAAATTTTATGGTTACCTTTAACTAAAAGGCTAAGAGCAATTAATGCTAATTGTAAGGATGGTTGTACAGCATAGTAACTGTTAAAAACTAGCCTAATGAACTGCAAGGTCATGGTATTTCTGTGTTTTATGTCTGACCCTGTACTAAGAGTGCTGTTTTCTTAAATAATCTTTCACCCTAGTTTACTTAGGCACTCTTAAGTGTTAACTTAAACAAAAAAATGCCTGCACAATTTGCTAGAAGGCTAGTCTGGAATTCATACTCTAGAAGGCTTCATGACAGTTTCCTTGTTTAAAAATTTATTCCTGCCCCCACAGTTGTGCTGTGAATGCTTATTTGGTGCTCTCAGTACCACCTCCACAAAGCGGAAGATGCTACTGTATAAATATGTTTCTAAACCACTGAGTAGCTGCTGTAAGAGAAACAGTAGGCCACACAAGCCTGGTACTGCAATGTCAAAGATGAAACTCGTGGTGGAATACATTTTGAGGTATAAGGGAATTCAGTTGCTGGCCTTTCATTTTTGTCTCTGCTGAGAGATCAGTAACAACATCCCCATGCAGAGATGGAAAGTGACTGCAGGCGTGGCCCTTGGGGGGGTGGGGGAAATTTTTCTGTGATAATTTTGGTGGGTGCTGTGGCTATTGGGGGCTTGTGTTGAGTAAAGGGTGTTTAGTTTTGATTGGGGTGAGGCGGTGGGGATGTTTACTGTTTGGGGATACGTGGGTTTGGGTGAGGCACTTCTTAGCTGTTGAGAACAGCTTGGCGACTCCCTTGGGTAATCATGAGAGGGGTGGGGATTGTACTGTTGGGTATTGGGGTTGAGGGTGGTGGTGTAGGCCCCCCAGTGAGGGGGGGGCAGGTTAATGAGAGAGGGGGGTGGAAAGAGGGGATGGTTTCCTCTACCACTCTGGCAGGGGGCTGTCGGAAGGCAGAAGTTGGGCTGGTGGCATACCCTCGGGGTGTGGAGCAGCAGCAATAGGGGTTGTGTTGGAACAGGGGAATTATGGCCCTGGGGGGTGGGAAACATCAACATGGGTGGCGGGATTGGTGGTTAGTGTTGATTCCTAGATAACCAGGTGACTGAGGTCTCAGGAAACTCGGGTCGGTCACTGGTGCGGTGCAATGCAAGGTCGGTTGGCAATAAGTTATCGGTTATCCATGATTCCATCTTGGATTGGGCCGCTGACCTTGTGTGCATGATGGAGACCTGGTTGGATGAGCGTTCCTGGACAGTTTTGGTGGATCTCATTCTGACTACTCTATCCAGCACCAGCCCAGGCCAGAGGATTGGGGAGGGGGGGGGAGCAGCGAAGCTATTAGTTTTAGGGATGGGTTGGTTGCATGGAGGTTTTCAGTGCAGACTGAATCTGGGATAGAGTGCCTCCACCTTGTGATTGATTTGGCCGGAGTCGGACTTGCGGGTCTGGCCAGGGATAGGTTGGGGATACTGCTAGCGTACCATGCATCCTACTGCACAGCAGCATCTGTCTGCTCTAGCAGCTCTCGTTTTGATCTTGAGGTTCCTAGGCTGATTGTCTTAGGCGACTTCAATATCTGTGCTGAGGTGGGATTGCAAGGGGTGGAGCAGGAGTTCATGACAACCACGTGCCTGTCCCAGGTGGTAAGAAGCCCGACCACATGAGTGGGGGCACACTCTGAATTTGGTTTTCTGCACTGACCTTGAGGCTTATTGGGGTGTGTGTTGTGGCCCCCCTGTCATGATTGGACCATTACCTCCTGTGAACCTCTATCCTAGCACGTCTGCCTAACCGTAGGGGTGCAGGACAAGTTTGGTTGGTCTGCTCCGGGAGACTTGTGCACCTAGAAGGGTTTTGGAATGCTTTTGGGGAGATACCGGATGACCTGGACCACTCCATTGATGTCTTTGTGGCCTTCTGGAACAGCTGGTTGGCCGGGGCTATTGACCAGGTGACTCCTAGACGTCCGCTTCCACCATGTCTGTTCTACAGGTTCCTGTGGTTTACGGAGAACCTGGGGTGTCTGACGCGTGAAGGGAGGCGGTTGGCGTGCCGGTGGCGCTGGATGTGTGCCCAAGACGATCAGTTGCAGCATAGAGCATTTTTGAAGTCCTATGCTGTGGCGCTGAGGGCAGAAAAGAAACGGTTCTTTGCTGCACTCATTATCTGCTTGGTCACATCTGATGGAGCTGTTCTGGGTGGGGTCAGTCCAGCCTGTTTCCGTCTGGAACTGGGTTAATCCACGGCCTGCTATGCCATGTGTTTGAAGTACTTGGCGGACAAAATTGCTTGCATTGAGCATGACTTCGACTCTGCCATTTTAGAGGCAGTGGCAGAACCTGAGGTTAGGAATGCCTTGTTCTGGTCATGTTTTGTGGGATGAGTTTCAAGTGGTGATGCCTGCTGATGTGCTGGGTTCTGTTTGAGCCACTAGCAAACTAGATTTGTGCCTGTCCTGTTTAGTAAGAGCTACCAGGGAGACATTGGGGCTGGTGCTGTCAGGGGTTATCAACACCTCCATTTGGGAGGCGAGAGTGCCGGTTTGTCTCAGAGACTGTGGTCTGGCCCCTTCTCAAAAAACCCATCGCTTGACGTTGGTGCCCCGGCCAATTACTGGCCTGTCTCTAACCTTCCCTTTTTAGGGAAGGCATTTGGATGGCATCGGTTATGATCCCATGCAGTCTGGCTTTCACTCAGGTTATGACATGGAGATGGTGCTTGTGGCCTTGGTCGACCTCCTTGTGGAAGGGTCGTATGACCCTGTTGGTCCTATTAGATCTGTCAGCGGCTTTTGATAAATTGAATCGTGAGTTGCTAGGGACTTGCCTGCGGGATCTGACAGGGCTGGCTGGAACTGTTTTGCAATGATTCTGTTCCTACCTTTCAGATAGATCTCAGCAGGTGGTGCTAGGGGATTCTACTTCTACCCCTGGTGGCCTCCCACGTGGGGCCCTGCAGGGTTCTATTTTGTCCTCTCTGCTGTTTAAAGTGTATATGAGGCTGCTCAGGGAGGTTGTGCGCAGCTGGGGCATTCATTGCCATCAATTTTTATTTATATTTATATTTATATATAAAATTTGCCATCAATATGCTGATGACACCAGCTGTATTTGTCCTTTTCATCCGATGCAAGCCTTGCTGACCAGTTGCAAGCTTGGCCACTGTGGTTGGGACCGGTGATCTGGGCGAGGAGGTTTCCCTCATTATTGGAGGCATCTGTCCTCCGTTGGCTCCACCTTTGAGGAGCCTGGGAGTGCTCCTGGAGTCACAACTGTGCCTGGATTTCCAGGAGTTGACTGTGGCCAGGGGCGCTCTTCGCCAGTTACATCTGGTGAAAAGGCTCCCTACGTCTCAGATTCTGATCTCGTCACTATGCATTCGTCACCTCGAAGCTAGACTATTGCAGTGTGCTCTACATGGAGCTGTTCTTGGTGATGGTTCAAAAGCTGTAGCTAGTGCAGAAGGCAGTGACCCATCTTTTATGGGGGCGGTCCGCAGGGAACACATCACCTGTGCTCCGGGCACTGCACTGGCTGCTTGTTGTGTTCAGGGCCCAATTCAGGGTGCTGGTGTTGACATTTAAAGCTTGTCACAGCCTGGGCCCTGCTTATCTGAGTGACTACCCCACTCCCTGGGTAGTCCCTATGGTCAGGGCCCCGATTCTTCCGCGGAATTTTTTTTAAAATTCCGCGGGAGTCAGGGGCCAATTCTGCGCCTCGGCGCGATTTACCATGCGGGGGGGGGCTTGGTTTGCCTCCTCCTCCCCCCGCACTGGTAAACCCTCAGGGCCTCCACTCCCCAGCTGCCGGGGCTTGCCCTCCCCAGCTGCTGGGGCGTGCTTGACTCCCACCCCCCCAAAAAAAACCCAAAGGATTTGCTTACCAGGGATGGCAGCAGCAGCTGCTCCGTCCAGCGTGCTCTTTTCCTGCTCGCACTTCCTGGCCCCTCCCGACGGGGCTCTCAGGGCGACGCAGCCGGATGACGTCATCTGGCTGCGTCGCCCTGAGAGCCCCGTCGGGAGGGGCCAGGAAGTGCGAGCAGGAAAAGAGCACGCTGGACGGAGCAGCTGCTGCTGCCATCCCTGGTAAGCAAATTAAAGGGCCCTGGCAAGTGGGGAGGCTGGGGAGGGGAAGCCCCGAGGGTTTGTTCATTCCCCTTCCCCCGTAGAATCTCCTGCCCCGCGTCCCCGCAGCGCAGGCTGGAAATTCTGCGCTGGGGTAAGCGGGGCAGGAGATTCCGCGGGGGGAGGGGAATTCCGCGGGAAATCTGCGATTCGCAGCCCCGCGTTTCCCTCGGGGCCCTGCCTATGGTTGTCTGGGGGTGCCTTCCTGGAAGTCCCATGTTATCGGTGGGTTTGAACGGACAGGAGGGCCTTTTTGACGACCGCTCCATCGCTGTGGAATGCGCTCCCGGTGGAGGTTTGCTCAGCCTGGACCTTCTTGCCTTCCAACGAAACTGTAAGACCTGGCTCTTCCGCCAGGCGTTTGTGGGGGTGGGATGGGTTGCGGGGGAGGGTATTTTTTTATTTCTATTTTTATATACAAGCCAGAGTTTTAGTTTTTGTTTTCATGATTTCTGTTTTTATATTTGTAAACCGCCCCCAGTCTCTTCGGTAAGAGGGGTGGTCTAAAAATGGAAACTAAACTAAACATTAATGCCAATTATAATTGTGTTTTGCAAAGTTGAGATCTTCGGTAGAAACCGCTAATTTCTTATCCATTATCAAAGCCAGCAGATGGCAATGATCTGCTACTCCAGGTGGGATTAAACCACTATTTTGTTGATTATAATTGACAGTAACCATAAAAACGTAAAAATTCTGTTTTGGGAACTCAAGGTGCCTCATGAAAGTTACGCAGCAGGTAACTTTTTAAAGCTGTAAGTTAACCTTGGTTAACTTTCACTTCCTATTCTCTATGCTTTCCTTTAATGCCCAATGGAGATCATTTAGAGGCAATACTGCCTTTGTTCAGCTGCTGTTTTTGTGTTTTCCTTTGCTTACATTTTTTTTCCAGAGCAAGAGTGTTTGCCATATTCATCCCAAATGTAAGAGATGGAGACAAAGTTGTTCAGATGTTATCTTTTATTGGAGCAACTTCTGTGGGTGAGAATATGCAAGCTTTCAGGCCACATAGGACTCTTCTTCAAGCATGTAGCATAGCAAGTCAGAAATATATAAACTGAGCAATACAGGACCGGTATGAGAATAGATGGCAGAGACTTGGGTAGGAGTGGATAGGTCAAAGTAACTAGAGAGAGGTTTGTCATTTTTTTTCTATTTTCTGAGCAGAAAGACATTAATCTTAGTTTTTCCCTGGTGTGGAAGCTGTCCTAAACCTTTAAACATAATCGTTGTGTGTACTTTTTCAAGCTTACTTTCACCTTTTTGAGGTGCAGTGATCATCCTCATCACATTGTTCAAATGTGGTATCTTCTGTTTCCCCTATTCCATTCCTAAGATAGTGGTGATCTATGACCGTCTGTCGCATGGTGTAATTTCACAGCCTGAAATTAACTGTCCTTATTTGACTTTAGACTAATAGAGAATCCTGTCTGGTCAACAGTTAACCTGGTATATAATAGTATCCTGATTTAACTGTCCTCCCAGTAATCATTCTTCCTGAGAATTTATTTTAAATAGTAACAGTATCTTAACTTTGTGTGTTGACAGTTTCTGCAGCTTACTTCACGTCAAGACCTGAGCAGTACTAACCTGTTGATAACCACAGCTACTCGCATGCTTTCTTCTGCTCCCAGTTCTACTCTAGAGTCATCAGCTGGGAACTGGAGGCAAGACGGGGGAAACTTGAGAAAAGATGTAAAACTAGTTAGGGTTTTCTAAAGTAATGGCTTTGCTCATGTGCTTCTACCAGTGTTTGTAAAGCAGTTACACAACAGTGTTGGCTTTGGTGAAATTTTCAAAACTAGCCAATTTGAAGAGGTTAAAAGTTGGGAGAAGGCTTCTTGAACCAAGTAAAATCAAATTTGACGTGGATCTGTAAGTGAATGTGTGTGCAGTGCTAGCATAATGGGATCTTCATCCTTGAAAGGTGCTGCTTGACAGTAATACAGTAGGATAACTGTCAGGATTTTAGTACTTGATTTGTACATATCGTTTAGTTAGCCGAGCTAAGGACACCGCGACAATGCTGAATGTTTGCTGTGGTGTTCCATTATTGATATCTCAAATTGTAGCAGAGGATATGGAGCAAGGTGGCAAAAAGAACAAGGGTCGTGGGGGGGGGGGGGCATAACTCAAGTAGTAAGAGTGCGTGCTTTGCATGTATAAGATCCCAGGTTCAATCCCCGGCATCTCCACCTCCGGATCCCTGGTAACATGCCTGGGGGAGGCCTCTGCTGGGGGCTTGGAGAGGTCTCGGGTAGCACGCCAGGATGGCCTCTGCCGGAGGCCCTGGAAGAGCTGGATTTGGACCTGAATTTGAAACCCCTGCTGCCATGTCAGGTTGTGACAATACTGGGCTAAGATGGACCATTGGTCTGACTCGGTTAGGCAGTTTAGTTTAGTTCAGTTTGTCAGCTATTTGAGTTGCAATGGCTCTGGATGCCTTAACTATTCCCTTTCCTTTTGGGATTTGGTCAAAAGTGGCGTGGGCTAGGGTGCAACCATATTCATGTTGTGTATCTTTTTTTGAGAGATACCATGGACAAAATATGAAGTCCCACCTAAAATGTACCTGCATCATTGGTGTGTGGCTTATAAAATGCTTTGAGATGTTTGAATAAAAGGTGCTATAGGTAGAATCATTTGAGTACAGAGGATGCTGGGAAAGGGTTAATTTTATTTGAACCTGATATATTTTTACACTATTAGTTAGAAGGGAAACTTAACACACACCCCCACCTCCTCCAAGAGTAAAATTCACAAATCTATACAGGAATGTGAGTTAAGGTTGCCACATGGCCCACAACCTCCTTGATCCAGATTCTAACAAGAATGGAAAGACTGGGAGAACTTTAATTGTAAGTAACGAATTAATTCACATGTATTAAACTGATCAAAATCAAAGCATTCAGATTGGTATTTGTTGTACATTCCTAAACCAATTTAGTACTGCTGCCATCTGCTCCCAGTGGCTATGTCATGAAAATCCAAATGACACCTGTACCCTCATGCCCTGTACACAAAGCATTCTGGGGTAAACTCCATAGAGTTCCCAGCAGGGGAGACACTTCATGCTGTCCTAAAAATGATTTGTATACCTATTTGCCAACCAAACACAGAAAGGGTTCACATTCCAAGGTACTAATCCAAGGGGATTATCTGTTCCTGATTGTTTGCTGTCACCACCTCCTGGATACAGTCACTTTGTGTGAACAATGCCAAGGTACAAGCAAATTAAGGGTTTAATAAACATGTCTAGCTGTTCTGTGAAGGTGGCCCAAGTGAATGATTTATTTCAGTTACTGCTATCCCAAGAGTTGTGCTCCAATTTATAATCAACAATTGCACAAATAGGACACATTAAACTGCAATCCAGAGACACTTGCTCTAACAGTTAAAAGCTATCTATAGTTAATTTAGAATAGTAAAAAATAGAGCAGAGTCAAGATCCTTGGCTAGAGTTGCTTTCTGAGTCTTAAAAAGGTTGGTAAATGTGGTCTAATAGTGAAGGGGAGAAGTGGTTGGCTAGGTAGCTCATGCTGATTGAAGAAATCTTTTCATGCTTGTTGAGGCTTGGATGAAGGGGATTTTGTAGTAACCTAAGTTCCATTTGTATAGCCTTTTGTGACCGAACTTTCCTGTTTTTTCCATACACAATTTATTGCATTAGGAGTTTTTTTGCCATCAAAAATTTTTTGTTTTTCTTGTTACAAACTTCCTTGATCAATAAACACACTAAACAAATAAGTCACACTGCATAACCCAGACTTCAGCACTAGACATTTTGCACAACAGTAGAATATATTGCACCTCATATCAGCCCTCTGTCATTTGAGCCACAAGAGCAGTTACTAGGCATGTCTTAATTTTGTCACTTATCAGTACGTGGGGTGTGCCATTTGCAAATGGTGGCTCTTCTGTGCATGTGCACCCATTTCCAAAATGGCTGTGCCTGGCCAGAATGGCCCTGGTGGCCATTTTGCACATGCACAATGATTCTTGTAAAAAAAAAAAAAAAAAGTAAAATAAAAAATGGGTGTTCTGGGAGAACCCTAAAAATGAATCTTTTTCATTAAAAAACAACAAAAGGGTTACCTTCTGCATGCCCTTACTTAATATATAGCTCTTTGTTATAGGGTTATAACAAAGATAGCAGTGTGGCTGTGTGCATGGTACCCATGGTATTTTCAAAGTTTGAGTCCTGGGGTCTGGCCTTCACTGTGGCATTGTATAGCCTCTGTAGCTGCCTTGTAAAATAAGGCATGTAGAGCTTATGCTTGCTTGCCTTATGGAGCATGGTCTTGATTGAAAAGATAGTGGAGATGTGCATGGGAAGCACTGACAATGTCATGAGTTTCAATCTCTCTTCCTCTTGTGCTCATAGGATATTCCCCAAGGTGACCAGCACCCCCCTCTGCCAAATGCCTGATCAGCTTCTTCCCTTCCAAGAAGCCTACTTTTCCTCACCATACTTGTACAAGGCATGGGAGTTGGTAAGTTCCATTAAATGGAACTACCAGATGGTTTCCCTAGAAAACTGCAACAACTTAGAAAATTCAAACTTTTTTTAGTACTGTTCAGCTGTTATCCTTTTTTCTTTGTTTCTGTTCCTGAGAAGGCATTTTTCTCTGCTTTAAGGGAAAATATTGATGCAGCCTGTATTATATCTGTGCTGCCATGCAAGTGAAACTTAAAACTATACAGGGTGACTGAGCCAGAACTAAAATTCAGGGCATCCTGACTTCATTCCATACTTAGTTTTATGCTGTCTCCTGCAGTGGCTGAAGCAGCAGCCTCTTTTGGGTATAATCAAGTTTGTTTGTGTCAGCTTGCTGTCAAATTCTGCTTCCCTTCAAAGCACTAGAATCAAGTTTGAAGTTTGATCATGTATTGATAATAGTCTGATATAATTTTAGAACTCCTAGGCACCATTCCAGTGAGGAAATACTTTGTAGTAATTAAGCTTTAAATCATTTGTACTCCCGAATTGCTCACAACAGGATCTCTAAATCGAAGTTATTCAGGGTTATTAATTTATTTAAATTTGTACTGCACCCCTCTTGCTGAAGCAGTTCAGGGTGACTAACACTCATAAAACACAATAAAATACAATAGTAAAAAGTTCGCTTCTAAAATAACATGTCATAAAACAAAATATAATGGAGGCTGCCAAAAGAAATATCCCACCCCTACCCATCTCCCTTACCAAAAGCCAGGTGGAACAGCCAGGTCTTGCATTGTTTCCAAAATGAGGGGAGGTCTGGGGCCACCCAGGCCTCTGCTGGGAAGTAATTGCACAGCCTTGGTGCGGCCACCAAGAACGTCCTCTTCACAGTAGCCCCCTTTGAGAAGGGCACTCCTGGTTGACCGCAAGGGCTGATCCAGGGCCTGGTGCATGAGGTGGTCCTGCAGGTAGGCTGGGCCTAGGCCATACAGGGCTTTATAGGTAATCACCAAAACCTTGAATTTGGCCTGGAAGACTATAGGCAGCCAATGCAGAGAACAGAGGACCGGTGTAATATGCTCTGGCGGACCGTCCCCATGCTGTATTCTGCACTAGCTGCAGTCTCTGAACTGTCACCATGGGTAGCCGCATGTAGGTTGGGAAGAGCAGAATGTACTCCTGAAGAATTAGTATATACTTCACTTTGCTTTTTACTTTGAAGTAACTAGCACATTTTGAAGTAAAAAGAGAAGGATAATGTTTTGTCATGGCCCTTAGGGGAGATTGCAGAGTAACTACATCTGTTTATAGCTGCAATGTGGATGGTACCAAAATGGACTAATTACTTCAATTTAATTAGTTTCTTTTTCTTGCTGTTTGTTTGGAACCTTGGGTTTACACTTTTAACTTCGTTCTCACTGCTTCAGGAGGTATGGTGATAGGTACCAACAGGAACACAATGTGTCATGTTGTTGATGAAAAAAGTGGGTACTGTTGCCAGTAACTTGTCTTACAATGCATGGAAACTTAATTACTCTGTATCTTGGTGTGTTCATCTGTTAGTGTGGATAGTTTCCTTTGTGAAGCATTTGGGAATATCTTGAAAGGTGTTAACAGGCAAAAATAAATAAACCTAAGAAGTCCCATACTGGGTCAGACCAGTGGTCCATCGAGCTCAGCATCCTGTCTCTGACTGGCCAATCTCAGTTACCTGGGAGAAGTACCCAAAAGGTCACAATGGGCAGTCCATTCCCTGTTGTTCACTCGCAGCTCCTTTTGGAAGTTATGTCCCGTAGGTTTAGGCGGGTAAACCCGCCTCCACAACTATTTTGAAGTTGAGATAGCCTGTTTAAAGTGTGTGTAAGTTTATCTTCCACAGGCTCTCAATTGTTTTTAAAATATAACTAACACTAGTACTTTAAAAACTATTGCTGTTCTCCAAATGGGTTTATAACAGAACCTTGTACTACAGTTAAATTTAAAGCTGGTTAAAGCAGTCTGCTGCATTGGTTTCATTTGTTCCTTAGTCACTTCTGTCAAATTAATGTGACTTATTTTTTATAACTTGGATTGGTTTGATAAAGCATGAACAGCAGCACTTTGTTTTGAGTCTTAGTAACTACATATTGGATATTACCACGGCATCCTTTCTTACATGCCTCTGTAGAGCTCCTCTACTGTATAGAGGAGCTCTAGGTATGCCTCCTGCATACCTAGCTGTAGACCTACTTTTGAATAGTAGTCTACATGGTGCTGCTTACCCTACAGCCTAACATCCAGATCAAGCATGTGCCTACTTGAAGCAAGGGGGCTGCACATTACAATCCCCAGGACTGGATTTACAGAGGGGTTGGGAAAGGATGGCAGAATTTTGCCATCAACCCCTCCCAAGTAGGCAGGCTTGTATGCCTGGCAAATGTAGGTTTCATAAATGTGTTACAGCCATGTTGTAGAAATATGTGGGGTGCTGAGATCTTTTTATGGTGCAAATTAACTATCTGCAGGGAAGCAACTGGAACTTTAAGGGGGAACTCCTGACCCCAGTGAGGCTACCATGGTTCAGTGAGATTTCAGATCAAACATTAAAACATAAGTTTTATTCCCAGGTTCCTAATGCACTCCCTTATTTTGGAGATGGGCAGCGTGTGCTGAGCTGTGTCCCAAGTAGAGCTGCTTGGGCACTGGGCCTTTCTTCTGGAACCTTCTCCTTCAGTTCCTGCAACCTTTGGGCACCATCTGCTGGCATTGGAAAATGTGGCATCTGTCTTCCTCTCTGGTACAGCCTTGAGCTCAGGCAGCTAGCCTGGTGCCAGGGAGCCTCCTGCATTGGGTCTGTGTTGCAGGAATAACAGTACAGTTGGGGAAAGTTGCTGTTGGGGTAGAATGCAGAACAGTAGTGTTACTGGGGACTATGATCCCTGGTTCCCCTTCTAATTGGAGCCCTGGGTGTGGAAACCTGCTGAGGGATTCCTCACATACTGCTGTTGCTTCTGGAATAAGGAGCAGCAGGAATTTAATAACTCTCTTAAATTATTACTTATAATTAACAATACAAATCCATGATATCCTTGATTGTATATGAATTTTTTATTACTACAAGTGGTAGATATGACGATTGTATTGTTGCCACTTAGCAACTATAGGCAACTTTTGGTTCGTGCATGAATGTGTGTATCTTGGATAAAAAACCTTTGGTTTTAACCATCTTCTGTGTGGGGGGAAAAATGCCATTAAATGGGTCTGGGGTAGATTTCTGCCCCAGTCCTTTGGCCCTTACATTGCTTCAGTATGTGCAAACTAACATGAAATGTAATGGGGTAGATTTCTGCCCCAGAGCTTTTTGGTTCACGTATGAAAACAGTTAATGGTAGCAAACTTTCCTTTAGGGATGTTGTGTAACTGGATTCAGGTGACAATGTCCGAAAAGGGCAAAGTTGGAGAGCCGCTAACTTCCAGCTTTTTGCAAGAGATGTGCTCTCGGGGTAAGAATCTACCCCATGACAGAAGATGAGGGTTTTTAGAGAGGAGTTAAGGCTCTTACAAACTCACTCATGCTCCAAAAAGCATAAAAATTGTAAGTTGAGGCCTCCTGCCTTTATCTGTGCACCATGTGGTTACACAGATGTACAGTATTGCATATAAATAGATCTTCTGAAGATCTGTTCTATGATCCACACCCTTTGGAGTTATGGGATGCTGATGAATTATAATGTAATTTAAAAAACAAACAAACCCAACCTTCCTTTTTCTTGGAAGTCATCACCACCCTTTTTCTTTCCTGGCAAGGATAGTCACTTGATATTTAACTTTGAACTAGATGGTATTCCTCCGACTCTTCAGTTACTGTTCATTGGTTAAATAGCAGCTCCCCTTTCCAGCTTGGCCAGTTTACTGTGATAGTTGGAAATGTTTTTGGGTTACAATAAAACATGGAAAATTATTTTGTCTTGATTATATTTATGTAGCCTGTTTGGGGGGGAGGTCGGGGTGGGGGGTTCAGCCTGAGACTGTTAAGAGCTGGATGTGAATGACTGAATGGCTTAGTCCATATATGTGTGGTCTTCGGAACACTTCTTGTGGCCCAGGAATTCCTGGGCCAGATCTGTTGCTGGTCACTGTTGGAGATGGATTACTGGCCCATTGGTCTGTAGTATTGCACTTTTTAGGCCAAAAACAGATGCTTAAGAACATATCTGCCGTCCTGTTTTGCAGTTGAAATAAGATATTTTTAAAATAGTGTTTGGTGTGCTAATGAACGTTGAACTATTTTGAAGTCAAAGTATGTCTTGATAAAGGTCTGGGAATTGAGAGACTGATCATGATTTCCAGAAAACTCAAATAGTACAAAAGCTTTCAACTAAAAGTGTTTATATAAGTTTGTAAAAGTACTAATCTGTAAAATTGCTGATGGAAGAGCTGGCTTATGATTTTGGACCCTATTCTGACCAGATTTTTAAATCACCTTGGAAGCCATTTAGTACATTGAAACGAGAGGCTGACGAGCTCTTGTTCCCCTAATTTTAAGGGACTGGATTCAAGTTGACTTATTGATAACCATTCCTCCTTCTTGATTCTCTCTTGGAATGTGGGTGGATGATCTAATACATTGGGGGATAGTGATTTTTGTAAACTTCTCTGTAAAGCAGATGTAGTTCTCCAGGAAACACGGTGAGGGACCCGCTTTTTTGTAAGGACTACTTTAATCTTTCAGCTGTGCCATCAACTTCTGGGAGTTGACCACGGGCAAGCCTTGTAACCTTAATATTGAATAGACAAGAAAGGGCAATTTATAGAACTTCCCTGTTGTGATAGCCTATGCCTGGCAGTGGAGTTGAAGATTTCTTTTTCTTTGTCTTGGTTTTTCACTAACGTTTATCTACCTCCCCATTCCAAGAAGGCCCAGGTTACCCAAGACTGGGATAGATTTTCTTCTTATTTGGTGTCATTATGATTGGAATTTCCAGCAGCAAAATTTATTATGGCAGGGGATTTTAATGCTTGTGTTGGGGGTCTTCTCTGGTTGGACATAGATTAATGAAATTTATGGAATTGACAGCCCAGCATTCACTGACCAGGGATCCAATTATGCAGGGCTAAGATTGCAACAAATACAGACTGATGTGTTTGTTAGGTTAGTCAATGGCTACTATCCGAGTTCTTTTATAGCAAGATTAGGTTTTTCCACAGTAGACTATATATTAGTGGACCTTGATTTGTGGGGTGACATATTGAGTTTCCATATTTCTCCTCGTCCCAAAAGTGATCATCTTACTTATTGCTTTATCTACAAGTTAAGGGAATCTGGGACAGTTTGAGTTTGCCCCTCCAACTAGATTATCCTAACTTTCCAGTCGGGTGGTAATTTTATTCCCACATTGGTGAATAAAAAAGCTAAGTGGGATGGAAATGTAGGGGAAAAATTTGATAGGATTCTTCATGAGGAGGATGGGATAAATTTGAGAGAACAGATAATGAAGGCTGAAGATTTCTAAGCCGTGTTTGACTATGTCCCCTTTTTTGGTTCCATATGTGAATAAGGCTCATTATTACAAACTACCTAAGGGGGCACCTTCGTATGATGCAGATTGTGCAAAACAAAAAAAATCTTAAATAAGAAAGCTAGGGAATTGAGGGCATTGGGCCATGGTACTAATACAGAGTATCGTGACCTTAGACAGAACTATAAATCATTGCTAAAGGGCAAAAACCAGAATACTCTAATAAGTAATGGGAAAGGCTGAGGCTTGCAATTCTTCAGAAAGACTCTAGAACATTCTGACAGATGGCTGCAGCCAGTTTAGGTAAAATCAAAAGGAACGTAGAGGTGAATATTCCAGCAGATGAATGGGTAGAGTATTATTTTTTAGATTGTAAGCTCTCGGGCAGGGACAGTGTCTATCTTGCTTTTTGTAAAGTGCCAGGTACATCGCTGGTGCTATATAAATGCTTATAATAATAGAGTCCCAATTTTCGGTACCCTTGGGAAGGAAGACTGGTGCCGAGACATCTTGTACCTCTAGTATAGATAAGTCTTATTATGTAACAGAAGAACTGATACGTAGCCTCTTTCTCTTAAGTTCAGTAAGGCCCTGGGTCCGGATGGTATTCTGGCTGAACTGTATTTGTTCAATAGGGGATGGTGGATACCAAGAATTGTCACAGGTTTAACCACATTAGATTTTTCTGCTATCCTGGAAATTTGGAGGGTTAGCACTATTGTGCCCATTTTTAAAAGTGGGGCAAGGAATGATCGTCATTCCTATCGCCCAATTCGTCTAACATCATAACAAAAATCTTTGGATGCCATTTATTGATCCACCTCCAGCAGTGGGTAGAGGAGTGTAATATTTTACCTGATTTACAAATAGGCTTTCAGGTGGGTTTTTCTACCATTGATCATATTTTTACTATTAATTTTTTGAGGCATAAATATGCCACAGTTAGAAGTCCACTATTTATTTATTTTTATCTATTTATTACATTTCTACCCCACATCCTCCCACACAATGGCAGCTCGGAGCAGGAACGACATATTAAAAATACAATAAAATATATAAAACAAGTATTAAAATATAATTGCTAAAAAAGGCTAAATGGTACAGGCACTAAATAAATATACCCTCCCAACCCCCTTCCCCTCCCCCGTCCTCAAAGACCTGGCGAAACAACCAGGTCTTACATGATATTCGGAAAGAGGGGAGGTCCGGGGATAAACGGGCCTCCACCAGGAGGGAGCTCCACAGCCGAGACGTGGCCACTGAGAATGCCCTCCCCGCTGTTGCCACCCGGAATACCCGGGGGACCTTGAGTTGGGCGCACCGAGCCGACCGCAGGGGCCGTGAAATGACCTGGGGCCTGAGGTGGTCATGCGGATAAGCCGGTCCCAAGGCATTTAGGGCTTCAGAGTGTTGGTAATGACCTTTAAATTGGGCCCGGTAGACATTAGGCAGCCAGTGCAGAGAACAGAGCACAGGTGTAATGTGCTCACAGCGACCCATCCCCGTTAGACGAGCTGCCGCATTCTGCACCAGCTGTAGCCTCCGAACCGTCTTCAAAGGTAGCCCCACGTAGAGTGCGTTACAGTAGTCCAGTCGAGAGGTAATGAAAGCATGGATGATGGTTACCAGGTCTGAGTTGGAGGCATATGGCCGAAGCCGTCGCACCAGATGTAATTGGCGAAATGCTCCCCTTGCCATAGCTTCCACATGACGATTCAGATGGAGCTGTGGGTCAAGGAGCACCCCCCAAACTATGGATCTGAGTGGTCATAGGGGGGGCAGACCCTGCTAATAACGGGAGCTACCCACCCCCCTGGCCCTACCAACCAGCATCACCTCCATCTTATCAGGATTCAGCCTGAGTCTTATTTGCCACATCCAGTCCCCCACAGCCGCCAAACACTGGGTAAGTACAGAGACTGCCGGGCCTGGATCTTCAGAAAACGAGACGTAGAGTTGTGTATCAGTGTACTGATGACATCGTACAGCGAACCGTCCCATGACTTCCTCCATGGGTTATATATACACATTGAACAGGAGAGGAGACAGAATAGAACCCTGCGGGACTCCACACGTGAGGTCCTGGGGAGAAGATGTATATTCCTCGACGACCACCCGCTGAGTTCTCCCTGCCAGGAATGAGCAGAACCATTCAAGAACAATCCCACTCACCCCGGCCCGGTCCCGCAGCCTTGTCACCAACATCTTGTGATCAACCGTATCAAACGCCGCCGACCGATCCACCAAGATCAAAATAGATGATCTGCCCTGATATAATTCACGGCATAGGTCTTCGATCAAGGCCACAAGTGCAGTCTCCATGCCAAACCCCGGATGAAAGCCGGACTGTGAGGGATCAAGAAAACTGACCTGGTCTAGATTCCCCTGTAACTGTCGAGCCACCACTTGTTCAATAACCTTCCCTAAAAAGGGGAAGGTTAGAGACTGGCCGATTGCTGCCTGGGGAGTCAACACTCAAGGATGGATTCTTGAGCAGAGGCCGCACCACCGCCTTCTTGAGGCGGCTCAGCGCTCTGTCCTCCCTAAGGGAGGCATTGACCACCCCCACCAGCAACGGCCCTAATGTCTTCCGACTGGCCTTCACCAGCCAGGATGGGCACGGATCTAATTCACAACAGGTGGCCTGCACTGTCCCAAGGACCTCTGCCGCATCAGCGGGAAACACCCACTGAAACTGATCCCACAAATACTGACATGACTGGGCTTCCTCTACCTCTAGCTCACTACCTGTCACAACTGCAGCATCGAGGTGGTGATGAATCTGAGTGATTTTTACCTGCAAAAAAGTCAGCAAACCTGTCGCAAGACAGGGGCCTGTCTCCACAAAGCCAAGCCCCAGGGGCAGAGTGCCTGAATCTGCTACTGCTGTTGCCTGAATCTGCCAGATGGCTGAAGAGCTGGAGTTTTAATGTGGGGTGGGTGAGGGAAGGCCTGTCCCTGGGATTGAAAAAAGCCATGATTAATATAAAGCGTATTGTGGCTTCCTGTGATATGAAAATGTTGGTATGCTGCTCTTGAGCATCTGAACTTTGCCCACTCCTGGCCTAGCCACTGTTTTGAGAGAGGATGTGGGAGTGGACTATAAACTGAAATTGGAGGGTTGTGTGTAAATGGATACATTACTGCCATGATACTGACATAGTTATATTCTGCACTGTGGAACTGCCTTTCCCTCCTGTTTCAGTGACCTCCATTAATCACTTGAGAATACCATTTGCTGAGTTCATCTTTCTCACTGGAATTGCATCAAAAGTCATAAGAAAAGTGCCACAGTGTGTCAGATCACAGTGTGTCAGACCAACATTCTGTCTCTGACCGTGGTTATCTTTGGTCACTTCAGAGAGATACACAAGTCATAATGGTGTGTTCGATTCCCTGCTATTTTCTCTCAGCTCCCAACAGAAGCTATGTCCCTTGATCAACTTACTATTTTATTATGTAACACCAGCAGTGTACCTGGCACCGTACAATCAATAGTTATGGACAGGTCCCTACCCGTGGGGCCTTAATCTGAGAGACAAGGAACGGGGAGACAAGTGAGAGGTGAACATCAGGAGAGACAAGGATACATTCATGAGGTTGAAGTTGCAGGTGCATGTGCTTCACTTTAGTTACAGGGAACGAATGTAACTACAGGGAAGAGATTGAGTGGGGAGGGGTGGGGAAGAGTATGCAATTTCACTCATGATGAGCTAGGGAAAGACCGATGGAAGGGGTAGGTTTTCAGGAGGAACTTGAAAGTTGGGAAGAAAGGAGCAGAATGAATGTATCCAGGGAGGGAGTTCCAGGCATGGGGGGCAGCAAGAGAGAAGGGGCAAAGACATTTAGAGGAGCAAGGGAGTCGCAGGAAGTCAATGGTGGGGGAAGAGGAGTGAAGTTCCCGGGCAGGAATGTGGCAGGATACAAGAGCAGAGAGAGATGGGGGAGCAAGGCCATGAAGTGTCTCAAAGGTGAAGACCAGGAGCTTGTGCTGAATGTGTTCATGTAGAGGGAGCTGGTGGAGGGGCTGAATGTGTTCAAAGCAATGGGCAAAGTGGATGACTTTGGCAATAGAGCGTGGGATGGAGATGAGGGGGATGAGATCAGAGCAGGGGAAATGAGTAAGGAGGAAGTTACAGTAGTCAAGATGACTAGAGTTTTTTGCCATGGAAACAGTAAGGCAGGGCTGGATTTTAGCAATGTGCAGAGTGAAGTGACCGGATTTGACAACAGCCTGGATCTAAGGTGTAAAGGAGAGGGAGGAGTCAAAGATGAATCCCAGGCTTTGCGCCTGAGGGACAGACTTGACGATGCCTTCAGTGGAAATTGAGAGAGACATAAATGGGAATGTTTCAGGGGGGAGGGGGAAGATGGGTTCGGTCTTGGCCATAGTAAGCTTGAGTTGGCGGTGAGACATCCAAGCAGAGATGCCAGAGAGACAGGGATACAATACTAGATGGAGTGGGAGAGTGTGGGGAGTTGCATGTCATCGGCATACAGGTAATATTGGAAGCTGAAAGTTTCGAAGAGATTACCCAGAGAAAGGATGTAAAGAGGGAAGAGGGCCTAGTATAAAGCCTTGGGGAACTCCTGCAGAGAGGGGAAGCAACGTAGAGCAGGTATCAGAAAGAGAGATGTTGAAGGAGCAGTCCGAAAGATACCAAGAGAAGCAGTCAAGAACAGTGTCCTGGAAATGAAGGGAGTGTAGCGAATACAGGAGGGGTCCATAGTTGACCGTGTCAAAGGTGGCAGAGAGAGTAGGATAAGAATGAATGAGAAGCCCTTAGAATTAGCTAAGAGAAGACCATTTGTGACTTTTGGCAAGGACAGTCTCAGTTGAGTGGAGAGGGCGGAAGTCCAGTTGAAGGGGGTCAAGGGAGGAATTTGAAGAGAGGAAATCAAGACTGCGCATGTAGGCAGCCCATTCCAGGAGTTTGGAACTGAAGGGTCAGAGTGAATCGGGGCGATGGTTGGAGAGGTCAAGAGTGGTCACTTTAAGGATAGGAGAAACAGTGCTGTGTTTGACAGCCAGTGGAAATGACCCCATAGAGAGGGGGAGATTGATGTGCAGCAGAGAAGACACAGTGATGGGGGTAATTGCTGTTGGGATGTGAGAGGTAATGGGGTCAAGGGGGCAGGTGGAGCGATTGGATGAAGAGAGGAGGGATATGACCGGAAGTTAGGGAGAAGGAAAAGAGAGGCAGTAGTAGGAATAGCAGGGAACGAAATTGTGGAAGGAGAGGGTTGAGCAGAGTTTGACCATCTTGTTGAAAAAGGATCGTCTCGATCCTGTGCAGAGAGAGGATAGGGAGGATTCAGAAAGGAAATGGATATTGAGAAGAGACAGCGGGGATTGTGGGTGTAGGATTTAATTAATTAGACAAACAAAAAGCCTACAGTTTTACAAACTTAGTTAAGGCGGTTTCATATCAAGCAAACTTTTACAGACCTGGAAATTGTATGTTAAGGCTCCCACTGTCAGGCAGCGTCCCGGCAGGATCGCTGCGGTGGCGGCCTGGGGACGCGCGGTGGGCTGGAAGGGGTGGAGCAACGCACGGCGTGCGACGGGGCTGGAGCCCCGCCCTGTTGCGCATACTATTAGGCACACCAGGCACGCCCTGTAAGGGGGCGTGGCTTATCTGCCTCACATGGGCCCAGAGAGCATGGAGAGGGATAAATAGTGCCGGCGGGGCCTGGCCTCCCCGCCGGTAATCGAGTCATCGAGAAGCTGGCCCCTGGATTTCCCTTGAATCCCTTGACAGAGAATTGAAGCTTGAGAGCGAGAGAGAGAGAGAGAGAGAGAGAGAGAGAGAGAAAGGGAGCGAGTGAGTCCCAACCGTGGTGCCTGGAGTGCATGGTGAGTGGGTGTGACCATTCTGATTCCCCTGGAGTGTTTGTTGGTGAGTTGTGAAAGTCCTTGGTGAACCCCCCCCAACCGGGTGTTGTGTCCCTTAGCATTCCCTGCTTCCCTAGTTCCTTCCCCTGTGAAGTGCGAGCCCTTTCTCCCTCCTACCCTATCTAATCAAAGTCCTTGGATCAGGCACCCCTTATCCTGGACCCTTCCTTCCCTGCACTTGAGAGCACTATCCTGGGCCCGAGTAATTCCCCGAGTGATAGATTCCAGTGTGTTCCCTTTCCCCTCCCCTTGGGGCAATTGGCTTGCTCAGAGAGTCCCTATGATGAAAAGGGTTGCCTTCCATTAACGAGGGAAAGCCCACCCTACAACCTGAGGGACATTATTACCGGAGAGGGCCACATTCGTGAGAGCAAGCCGCCCTATTTTCCTTGGTGTGAAAGTGGTAGTTTCCTGGCCCAGAGGTTGGATCCCTCAACCCTAGCCCCCATCCCCTTAGAGCCAGTGACACCCGCCTTAACTTTCGCACCTTGTAAGCACTGAAATCGTAGTATGGTGTTGCATGCTCTGCTCGCTCGCAGCTTAGGCTCCATGCACCCACACTTTCCCTTGGTATTTCAGCCCCAATCCTCTTCCTTGGCAGGTTGGGGGAAACACTAAAGCTATGATGACACGCGCCTCTGTCTCCAGTATTACATTGTTACTCTAGTTTGAATGTGGCAATAACTTATTTATTTATTTTTTAAAACTTATATTTGAAATATCCATTCTGTGGCACCACATTAAGTACAACTCCCGACTGCACAGGTGACTAACACGATGTTAATATTCAAAGATCACATGACTAGATGGAGCACAACGGCATGGACCACAATATTGATGTCATTTTGGAATATTAACATTGTGTAACTGACATGACACTGACTAGCCTGTGAGTCAGTGTCATGTCAGTGTAAATAGTGCATGGGTTTATTGCAGCGTGAGCAGCCAGCAGGGGGCTGATTTGTGCCACCCCTTTTGCACATGCGTGAGCTAAGTTCCGTAAAAGTGCGCGCACACATAAATAAAACATAAAATAAACATCTTCCACTACTCCATTTCACAACGTGAAACAAGAAGCACATTTCCTGACTTCTGTATGTGACCAGGTTCTCTCTTACTAAGTAGATCAAAGAGAAAACCCTGTCAACATCAGTCGCAAGCCAGAGGAAATTGCCCTGAGAACTGCCAGAGGTGCTCAGCAGCTTGGTAGCAGGATTGGAGGTGGTGGATGGTAGCGGTGAGCCAAGGATAAAGGTTTGTGATGAATCAGATTGCATGAGAGGGGAACAAGAGAGTCCAGGGTAGAGGAAAGGGATGAGTTGTAAGTGGAGACAAAAGAGTCTGGGCAGGTGATAGAGGAGACAGATGAGAGAAGGGTGGGAGAGGGAAGCAAAGTCAAGAGGGTCGATGAATTGAAGGTCATGGAAAGAGCGAGAGGTTGGAAGTGGGAGGGGTGAGTGGGAGAGACGAAATGAAGCAAGGTGGTGATTGGAGACAGGAAAGACGTCAGAGGAGAGATCAGAAAACAATTTGTTTTATAAGACTAGGTCAAGGGAGTGGCAGTCATGATGCATTGGGCAGTCAGTTCACAGGTGAAGGTCAAAAGAAGAAGTCAGAGAGAAAGCAGCAAGGTCAGAGGGGGTGCCCACATGGATATTAAAGTCTCCAATAATGAGTGAGAATATTGTCGTTGGAAAGTAAGAAAGTAAGCCATGTGCCAAAGTTGGAGAGAACAGAGAGGGAGCCTGGGGGGAGGGGTGTGTGTATTGATAACAGCAACACTGAGGTGGAGGAGGGAGTAAAGGCCAGTGCAGTGGGCCTCAAAGGAGGGGAGAGAGTGAGAAGCGCAGAGGGGTTGGAACTGGCAAGGAGCAGGCCAACACTACCGCCATGACTTTTAGAGTGTGGCGAGTGGGTGAAGGAGAGGCCGCCAAAGGGGAGGGCAGCAGTAGTGGCAGTGTTACCTCTTGCCGAAACTGCTTATCCCCCACTTCCCTCAAAAGCTTTAGCTAGGAAAGGGCTGAAGAGGAGCCGGAAGGAGACTTGAGAGAAGTAAAGGAATATTAATGACTTCTGCTCCTGGAGTCTTAGCATGTTGCTATGAGATCATTCTGTTGCTAGTCCTAGGGCCTTTTTTCCCCAAGAAACAAGCCAAAAGGGTGTTGCCTCCCTTACCACTGCTGAAATATAATATCTTTGAGGCTTTTTGTCTGAGGTGAAAAGAGAATCCAAGCATTTGTCGTCATGCACCCTGTCCTGCATAGCAAGCCCCTGCTCCAAGGGCTTCCCTGTGCAGACCCTGGCAGAAATGCTTCCTTGGGAGTCTGGAGGGAAGACAAGAGAGCCAATTCCAGAAAAGTAAGATTCCCTTCTCCCCTGATTTAGGGGCCTGGATTTGGAACCAGATCAGGTGCAGCTGGAATCGGGTTCTTTCATTTGGAATTCAATCTTATTAATGCTTGAAACAAAATAGCTCAGTTTCCAGGTATGCTTTGCATGTCTGCTTTTCAGAGTTTTGGGATAATATTTAAGGCTGCATTCATGCAAACAAAGCAAAAGTATCTTTCTACCCCCTCTCTCTCCTCTTCTGTCCACTTATGCCTCGTCAACTGCCTCTCTGATATCTCCGCCTGGATGTCCCGACGTCAACTCAAGCTCGACATGGACAAGACCGAACTCCTCATTTTTCCTCCCTCCTCTTCCTCTCCCTCTAACCTGCCCATCTGCATCGATGGAGTCACCATCCATCCTGTTCTCTAAGCCCGTAGCTTGGGCTTCATCTTTGGCATGCATCTCTCTTTTAAACCTTACATTGACTCTGTTGCCAAATCCTGCTGATTCGCCCTCCATAACATTGCTCGGATCCGCCCCTTTCTCTCTACCTCCTCGGCCAAAACCCTTGTTCATGCCATAGTTATCTCTTGCCTAGATTACTGCAACCTCCTCCTTGCTGGCCTCCCTCGCTCTCACCTTTCCCCCCTTATCGCAATCCAAAACTCTGCTGCCAAGGTCATTCACTCTGCCCGTCGCTTTGACCATGTGCAGCCTCTCTTCTCTCTTCACTGGCTTCACCTTCCTGAACATATCCTGTTTAAACTCCTGGTATTCACGTTCAAAACACTCCACAGCCAAGCTCCCCCTTACCTCTTGGACCTAATCTCCCTACGCGCTCTCCGCTCTTCCTCTGTCCCCTCCCTCACTTTCCCTTGTTTCTCCTGCTCACCTAAACGCCTTCTCCCTTGCTGCCCCCCATGCCTGGAACGCCCTCCCTACCCACATCCGCTTGCTCCCTCCCTCCACTCTTTCAAATCCCTCCTCAAGACCCACTTTTTCCTCGCTGCCTTTCCCAATGCCTGCTAGTCGTTCCCCATATATTTACTGTCTGCCCTCCTTAGCAGACTGCTGCAACCAACCTGATTGTAACCAAGCCAAGCACGCGCACCTGAGACTTCGCATCCGCCTGAATGTTTGTTTGTCTTCTCCCCTCTCTCTCCCACTGTCCCCTCTCCGTCTCCCCCTCCTTCTCTTTTAGATTGTAAACCACAGGCAGGGACCACGTCTATTTCTATGTTCTGTACAGCGCCAGGCACATGGCTGATGCTATATAAATGTTTATAATAATAATAAAGCAGTTAGACAAAGTCAGATTAATTTTTCCAGTTTTACCAACACATTTTGATATTATTGACACTAGTGAAAATGAGACCATCCCTGCATGCCTTGCACACAAAGCTTCCTAAGATGTTGTGGCACCAAGAACAACCTGCAGGAGAGGCACTGTAACCTAGGAATGATCTGGTGGTGATGTCCACCAGCCGAACACAGAAAAGGGTTCACGTTACAACTATTTTGATGAAGAAAGCAAAGGGAATTATGTACTCATTATTCTGGAGTATATGATTTTACTCCTACTCCTGAATTCTGTTGCTTGATGTGTGAAGGATACTGAAGAAGTGAGTTCAGGACTTGGTTTAGTTCAATTTGTTTTGTAAGCTGCCCCGAGATGCCGTAGGCATGAAGGGGTGGTGAATAAAATGAAAATAAATAAATAGGAATGAGCCCCAAATCTCAATGGGGTTATGCAGGCAGAAAGCTTTGGCCTATAAAATTCATAGGCTAGATTTTTTTTTCCTAGTGAACTTGCTGGTACATAAAAATATTAAAGTAGTTGCTGTGTACCTTAATAAACTCCAATACATTATAGTGATATAATTTCATATCTTGGATTCTATGCAGTGGTGTACTGTGCCTCCATATGTATGGAAAAACGCATTTGCCTTTATTTTGGACATACTGCTTTGTCATTGTCCCTTCTCTAAGCCAAATAACTGCAAGGGTAAAGTTCCTTAGAACACCCTATTTCTGCACCTTCTGTCTGCCTAGGCTGAGCTTCCAGTACAACAAATGAGCTCTTTTCACACTCTGCTAACGTGACTATTGATAACGTCTCTTCCTTTTGCTCAGTATTCTCTCTGAGCTCCAGAAGAGCCTTTGGACACTGATACCACCAGCTACGTGAAGTGGGGAAGGGTCAGGGAACAGGGATGAATGCACAGTGGTCAGACACAAACAGGTGGGTGGAAGGAACTAACAAATTATCTCCATCGTTAGCAGTTTCTTTTTGAGAACTCCATGGTGGAAGTTCTGAGGAATTAGCAAAGGGCAGATATAACTACCTTTAGGAATGGGGTGGGGTGGGGGAAGGTGGGCCTAGGAAAACATTGATCAGTTGCTCTAAACTTCAGTATCCAGCAAGTTGTTGGGACAAATTGTTAGCATCTATAGGATTATATGCCAAGCAATAGCCAGCCAGCCTGATTTCATCCTTCGATAGGTTGGTGGATAAAAGGGATGCATTAGATGCAATAGCTTGGGTAACTTTTGATGTAGCTTCTCATGAAATTCTATTAAGCAAACCAGGGGAACATGGATGATGAAAGTGCTTATAAACTGGGTACACAACTGGTTGGAAAAATTAGAGTAATTACTAATAGTCAATTTTTGGAAGCAGCAACCAATGGGGTACTGCAGAGTCTTCATCTCTGCCCAGTATTTGTCAGTGTTTTCATTAAGAGTTGAGTGAAGTGGAGACTATCAAGCTTTTGGATGATATAAAGCTCAGAGCTTGCAAACACTTTGGAATACAGGTTTAGAGTTCAGAATGATTTCAGATTGGAGAAATGGTCTGAAATCAACACAGTAGGGAAAATATAACTAGTTACTACACAAGAAGTCAGATGTACAATTCTAAAATGAGGGATAGCTGGCTAGACTTCAGAAGAAGTGTTGGGAGTCATAGTAGATCATAAATGAAGTGCATCAGCAGTGAGATGCTTTTACAAAAGGCAAATGCTGTTCTGCGACATAGTAACAAAAGTAGAGTAAGTCATGGGATCTAATTTGTATTCACCACCTGGGTGTAGTTTTGGGTACCATATTTCAAGATGTGCACATGTAGGAGAATGTTCATAAGAGCAAGGCAGACAAAGGGTTTAGGAAGCAGGATGTATGAGGAAAGTTCAGTTAGCATGTCTGGTCTTGAAAGATTGCAAGGATTGAAAATAAGTAAACTCATTAAAAAGGAGAGATCGAATATGATTCACCTTGGGCACCGAGGCGGTCAAGAATCCTAGGCCTTAAGTTGCAGAAGTGAAAACGTTAAGTTATTAGGAAAAAAACTTTGACTACAAGAGTAGTGCATCAACATCTGTCCTGGATGGCCCAGGTGTAACAGTGTCATTGTGAGGTAGATGGACTAGATGACCATGTATCTCCAGCCTACAATTTTGGGGTCTCTGCATAATAGGTCTGGGATTTAGCACATCCCTTGCATATGTTTCTTCAGGCAAGCGTGGTACCAGCTGGTGAGCTCTTGCCCAGTTCTTCCCACGACCATCCAGACTGTGGAACTGTGGCGTAGCTACCTATCTGTAAGATACTGTAAAGAGCTTGTGTGAAATCGTCCCCCCATATCCAAATATGGGGGAGAATTTCACAATCTCAAATTAATAACTTTTAAAGGAAATTAGTCTGCCAAAACATTAATTTTGGATTCTGCTCCTTGCGACAATCATGTTTAAAAGATTGAAACATACAGGAAATGGAAGGGAGGATGTGCCACTAAGGGTAAATATCAAACAATAGCATGAGCGTATCAGGACGTAGGCAGGCAAAGGCTCATAATGAGCTCCAACTGGCAAAGGATGTCTGAAGGGATTCTACCAGTGTTAAAGGCAAGAGGAAGGCTAAGGACTTCAGCTCAATGGAGAAGGTATGGTTTTTAACAGAGGATGCACTGAAGACGGAATTGCTGAATAGCCATCTTGCCTTAGTCTTCTCAAAAAAAGGTAAGCTGTGACCAGATGCTTAACTAGGCAGACACGGTCAGTGGGAGGTGCAGGTCAGCATAACTAAAGCAGATGTTAAGGAATATCTGGCTAACTTACAACATAAAGCTAGTTTAAAAGCTTATGCTGTGGTGGTGCGAGCAGCAAAGAACTTTCTTTGCTGCCCTCACAGCATCCGCAAAGTCACGTCCAGCGGAGCTTTTCCGGGTGGTGCAGAGGCTGGTCAATCCAGCCTCTCTCTGCCTGGAACTGGAATCTTCCAGTACCTGCTATGACTGTTTGACTTTTTTGTGGATAAAATTGCTCGGATTCACCGCGACTTCAATGCTGCGTTTATAACACTAGGTGAACCTGAGGGGGTGGAGGACCTGCCTTCTCTGATTTCGTGGGATCAATTTCAGTGGGTGTTGCCCGCTGATGTGGCGGATGTCCTTGGGGCTGTAAGGGCCGCCTGCTGTGAATTAGATCCGTGCCCATCCTGGCTGGTGAAGGCCAGTGGGGAGACATTAGGGCCGTTGCTAGCGGGGGTTGTCAATGCCTCCCTTAGGGAGGGCACGGTGCTGAGATGCCTCAAAGAGGCGGTGGTGAGGCCCCTGCTCAAGAAACCACCTCCTGACATTGACTCCCTGGCCAGCTATCGGCCAGTCTCTAACCTTCCCTTTTTATTTTTAAAACTTATTACCCCACCCCTCCTGCCACAGGCAGCCCAGGGAGGCTTACAATTCATAAAAACATCAGCTAAAACCAACTTATAAAAGGAGGAGAAACAAAATATCCCCCCCTACCCCCCCCCCCCCAAAATCACCCTTCTCCCCCGCCAAATGCCTGGGGGAATAGCCAGGTCTTGCAACTTTTCCAAAAAGAAGGCAGGTCTGGGGCCAGCCGGGCTCCCACTGGAACGGAGTTCCATAGACACGGCACGGCCACCGAAAATGCCCCCTCCTGTGTGGCCACCCGAGAAACTCGGGGGACCTTGAGCAGGGCATCCCCAGATGACTGCAGGGGCTGATCCATGACACGGGAAGTGAGGCGGTCTTGCAGATAGGCAGAGCCCAGATGGTTTAGGGCTTTATAGGTTAAAACCAACACCTTGAATAGGGCCTGGAAAACCACCGGCAGCCAGTGCAGAGAGCCGGAGCACTGGTGTAATATACTCCCAGCGGCCCAGTCCCACTAGGTGACGGGCTGCCGCATTCTGTACAAGCTGCAATTTCCAAGCAGTTCCCATGGGTAGCCCCACGTAGAGCATGTTACAGTAGTCTAGTCGAGAGGTGATGAAAGCATGGATGACTGTGTCCAGGGGAGAGTCCGAAACAAATGGCCGAAGCCATCGCACCGGATATAACTGGTGGAAAGCGCTCCTTGCCACAGCCTCCACCTGGAGATCCAGGCGAAGCTGTGCATTGAGGAGCACCCCTAGACTTTGTACCTGGGAGGTCAATGGAGGACAGACCCCATCAATGATGCAGGGCCACCAATTCCATCGCCTTGCCCACTAACATCACCTCTGTCTCGTCAAGATTCAGCCACAGTCGATTAGCCCTCAGCCGCCAGACACCGTGTAAGCACCGAGACTGCTGGGTCTGTTGAAAAAGAGGTACAGTTGGGTGTCAGCATATTGATGACACCGGACCCCCTAATCACCTTGCCGAGCGGCTGCATATACACGTTGAACAGGAGAGGGGACAGAACAGAACCCTGCAGAACTCCGCACGAGAGGTCTTGGTATGATGAAAAACAGTCCCCGAGAACCCCCCTCTGGGTTCTTCCGGTCAGGAAAGCGGAACCATTCAAGAATAGTCCCAACCAGTCCTGCACAGTCCCACAGGCGCGTCACCAACATCTCATGATCAACGGTATCAAACGCAGCCGACAGATCTAACAGGATCAGCAGGGTCGAACGACCCTGATTCATATCTTGGTATAGGTCATCTACCAAAGCCACAAGCGCAGTCTCAGTACAATAACCCAGACGAAAGCCGGACTGAGAGGAATCAAGAAAACCGATGCAATTAAGATGCACCTGCAGCAGCCAAGTCACTATCCGTTCAATAACCTTCCCTAAAAAGGGAAAGTTAGAGACAGACCGATAACTGGCAGGGGAGTCAGTGTCAAGCGATGATGGCTTCTTGAGCAGAGGCCGCACCACTGCCTCCTTGAGACAGCCCAGCACTCCTCCCTCCCGCAGGGAGGCGTTGACCACCCCAGCCAGCAACGGGAAGTGCTAAATAACTTTTTAGGGAAGGTTATTGAATGGGTGGTGGCTCAGCAGCTTCAGGGGCATCTAGATCGGCTCAGTTTTCCTGATCCCTTGCAGTCTAGTTTTCACCCTGGGTTTGGCATGGAGACTGCGTTTGTGGCTTTGATTGATGACCTATGCCGTTAATTAGACCGGGGCAGATCTTCCATTTTAATTCTATTAGATCTGTCTGCTGCATTTGATACCGTTGACCACAAGTTGGTGGCTTGGCTGCACGACCAGGCCGGGGTGGGCGGAATTGTTCTTGAATGGTTTCGCTCGTTCCTGGCCAGGAGAACTCAGCGTGTGGTTCTTGGGGAATGTACTTCATCTCCCTGGGACCTCACGTGTGGAGTCCCGCAGGGTTCTATTCTGTCCCCCCTCCTGTTCAATGTGTGTATGTAGCCTTTGGGCAAGGTTGTGATAAGGTTCGGCGTGCGTTTTCACAGTACGCGGATGACGCACAACTCTTACCTCTCTTTTTTTTTCTCCAGACCCAGCAGTGTCAGTGCTCACCCAGTGCCTGGCAGCTGTGAGGGACTGAATGAGGGCGAGCCATCTGAAGTTGAATCCCGACAAGATGGAGGTGATGTTGATGGGTAGGGCAGGGTGTGTGTGGCCCCCATCGTCGATGGGGTCTGGCCCCCTATGGCTACACAGATCCATAGTCTGGGGGTGCTCCTCGAGTCATAGCTCCGCCTGGATCTCCAGGTGGAGGCTGTGGCGAGGGAAGCATTTTGCCAATTACATCTGGTACGACAGCTGCGGTCATATGTTTAGGACGCGGATCTGGCCACCATCACCTCTAGACTAGACTACTGTAACGCACTCTATTTATTTATTTAAAATTTATATTCCGTCCCTCCTGCCCACCAGGCAGCCCAGGGCGGCGAACAACATTCATTAAAACAGTATAAAATTTTAAAACAATTTAAAAATACAATATGTGGGGAAAACCCCCACCCCTACCCCTCGCCAAAAACCTGATGGAACAGCCAGGTCTTACATACACGCTGAAACAGCAGGAGAGTGGGACCTAGCCGAGCCTCCTCCGGGAGCGAATTCCACAGCACAGAGGCAGCCACCGAAAAAGATCTAACATTGGTGGCCACCCACCTCGCCCGGGAACCTCCAAAAAGGCTCCCATGGATGATCTCCAGGGTCGCACGGGCACATAGGGAGTGAGGCGGTCCCGCAGATAAGCAGGGCCCAGGCCGTGAAGGGCTTTAAAGGTTAAAACCAACACCTTGAACGTGGCCCGGTGCTTTATAGGCAGCCAGTGCAGAGCCTGGAGCACTGGTGTCATGTGCTCTCTGCGACCCGCCCCCGTCAGGAGATGGGCTGTGGCATTCTGCACCAGCTGCAGCCTCCGGACCAGCTTCTCGGGCAGCCCCATGTAGAACGCGTTGAAGTAATCCAGCCTTGAGGTGATGAAGGCATGGATGACAGTGGCGAGGTCGGAGTCTGAGAGATACGGCCAAAGCCGCCGGACAAGATGTAACTGCCAAAACGCACTCCCCACCACGGCCACAACCTGAGATTCCAAGCTGAGCCGCGAATCAAGGAGCACACCCAGACTCCGCACTTGAGAGACCATGGGGGGCGAAAATAAGGAGACTGCATGACCTGGGTCGATGGAAAAAGAGAGGTAGAGCTGAGTGTCATCAGCATATTGATGACACTGCATGTCCTGAAATCCCCTCACGATCTCCCCTAACGGCTGCATATAGATGTTAAACGAGGGAGGACAGAATGGCACCCTGCAAGACTCCACACATGAGGTCTCGGGGTGGGAAGACGTACACTCCCCCAAGACCACCCGGTGAGTTCTCCCGGCCAGGCACGAACGAAACCAGTCCAAGACCGTTCCACCAATTCCGGCATGGTCCTACAGGCGAGTCACCAACACCTCATGATTGCTGTGTCGAATGCAGCCGAAAGGTCTAGCAGGAGCAGTAAGGTCTGACAACCCTGGTCCAACGCCAGACGGAGATCGTCAACCAAGGCCACCAATCCCTTCTCCGTACCATACCCAGGCCGAAACCCAAACTGGGAGGGATCAAGGAAACTGGTGTGGTCCAGGTGTTCCTGGAGCTGCCGTGCCACAGCCCGTTCAATTAACCTTTCCTAAGGTTAGAGACCGGCCGATAACTGGCAGGAGCATCAGCGTCAAAAGATGGTTTCTTGAGCAGGGGTCTACCCACAGCCTCTTTTAGGCAGTCAGGCACCCTGCCTTCCCGAAGGAAGGCACTAACCACCCCAGCCAGCAACGGCTGTAATATCTCCTGGCTAGCTTTCACCAGCCAGGACGGGCATGGATCTTGCTCACAAGTAGTGGCACGAACACATCCCAGCAAGGACTCCACATCGGCAGGCACCACCATCTGAAACTGATTCCACAAAACAGGACAGGACGGGGCATCCATAGCCCCAAGATGATCCTCTGCAATAACTGTGGTGCCGAAATCGTGGCGGATGCGAGTGATCTTACCTACAAAGTACTCGATAAACTGGTCACAGGGGTCACTGGATTGCTCCAGGTCCAGGTGGAGGCAGGCAGGACTGACCAAGTCTTTCACCACCCGGAAAAGCTCCGCTGGACGTGACTTTGCAGATGCAATAAGAGCAGCAAAGAACTGCTTCTTTGCTGCCTGCACCGCCACAGCATAGGCCTTTAAACTGCTCTTATGCTGCGATCGATCATACTGGTCGCGAGTCCGGTGCCACCGTCGCTCTAACCGCCTGCTCTCCCGCTTCAAACACCGCAGACCCTCAGTAAACCAAGGAGACCTGCGGGAGACTCGAGAGGGCAGCGGACGCCTGGGAGCCACCCTGTCTATGGTCTCGGCCAACAAGGTGTTCCAGAAGGCTACGAGATCATCGACAGAGCGGGTGTCAAGGTCCAGGGGAAACTCCCCCAGAGCATTCCGGAACCGATCCGGTTCCATAAGTCTCCGGGGGCGGACCGATCTAATAGGTCCTGCACCCTGCCGGGGGCTATCGTGCGCCAGGATGCACGTCTTAAGGAGGTAATGGTCAGACCATGACAAAGGCTCTACAGCCTTAACTCCTACTAACTGACCCCCCGCCTCAAGGCCGGTGCAGAAAACCAAATCCAGTGTATGTCCCTCCTCATGTGTGGGGCCACAGATGATTTGGGACAGGCCCATGGTTGTCATGGAGGCCATGAACTCATGCCTCGCTCCTCCAAGGTCAGTGCGGATATTAAAGTCCCCCAGGACCACCAATCTAGGGGTCCGGAGGATCACATCTGACACCAGATCAGCAAGAGCATGTAAGGATGCCGCCGGGCAGTTGGGTGCACGGTACACCAGCAGCACCCCTAATCTGTCCCCGGCCAAATCCAACACAAGATGGAGACACTCAACACCTGGTCGAGCCTGCACTGGATATCTCCTAAAAGATGATGCATCCTTGATAACAATGGCTACACCGCCGCCCCCGTCCCTCCAGCTGAGGCTGATGCTGCACAGAGAACCTAGCCGGAACAAGATCGGCCAGAATAGGGCCCAATTAATTGTCCAGCCAGGTCTCTGTAATACACACGAGGTCGGCGTCCCACTCCCGGATGGTAGATGACTTATTGACAACCGACCTTGCGTTCAGCAGCACCAGACCAAGCAGCACCAGATCGAGGCCTGGAGCCTCGACCCACAACCTACCTGCGTGGGGGGTCGAGGGGGGGAACGGGCACAAGACACTGCTCCCTCCCCACTGATGGAACACACCTCTATGTGGGGCTGCCCTTGGGGACAGTCTGGAGGTTGCGGATGGTGCAGAATGCGGCGGCCCGTATCTTAAAGGGGACGGGATGCCGCGAGCACATTACACCGGTGCTTCGCTCTCTGCACTGGTTGCCTATTACCTTCCAGGCTCACTTCAGGGGACTGGTAATGACCTATAAAGCCCTAAATGGCCTGAGCCCGGCTTACCTATGGGACCGCCTCAGGCCCCGGATTGCATTGCCGCTCCTGCGGACGGCCGGGGACGACCGACTCTTAGTCCCCCAGGTGGCAACGATGGGGAGGGCGTTCTCGTTGGCTGCTCCCAGGCTGTGGAACTCCCTCCCAACGGAGGCCTGCCTGGCCCAGGACCTCCCTTCTTTTTGTAGACCACGTAAGACCTGGTTGTTGTGCCAGACCTTTGAAGAGGGAGACGGGTGGGGTAGGTTGGGGAGGGGGAATTCTGCCCTTTGAGTTATTTTTATCTTTTTAAACGTTTTTAATGATATTTTGTGTTTTTACTGTTGATATATTTTGTAAGCCGCCTCGAGCTGCTGAAGCAGGATGGGGCAGCCAAGAAATCTAACTAACTAAATAAAACAATCAGTTTGTGAGCAATTTGAGGAAACGGGAGTGATAACTAGTATCCAACATGGATTTGTTAACACATTATGCCAGACCAAATATCCCAAATGCACTTTTTCACATGACTGTCTAAAAGTGTATAGAACACTGAAAGCGTGCATATCAACTTTGTGTCTTCCAGTGTTAATAATTCATGAGGTATCTATTGGTTGCATGGACTAGCAGTATTTGTTTTTCTGACCCTTTTCCAAGATCTGGGACGTTCTAACTTTCACTGCTGTGTATGGCCTTAATCTGCTACTTGAAGTCAAAGAAGGAGGAACTGCTAGCTGCACAGCTGCCCCAAAGGATGAAGTTGTTGTTTTTCTTAACTTATTTTCTGACTCTGGTGGGAAAGTTAGTCAGAATCGCTCTCCATTATAAACAGGGAACTGCTTAAGCCCCAATATTGAGGAAAATGCTTAAGCTATAGTTCTGAAGATTTATCCATGGCTTATATTTGTGGGGACAGTCATACATGCAAAATTTGAAGATCGAACCAGAAAATCAAAAGTTATAGTTTAAAAGTTAATTGCTATTGGTCAAAATGCACAGCTTCCCTACTATTTTGAATCATCTATCTCCTTTGCCTGGATGAGTTGAGCCCCCAGAGTCTTGGAGCATGAGATCTACATCAAGTGCTGCTGGTGTCTGATAATATTTGGTGCAGCCAAAACTGTTGTTAAACATTAAAAAATCAGTTCTGGCCTATGCATGCGCAGTAGTGCTCAAGTTTCTTGGGCAGAGGGGAAGCTGGGTGGTGAGCTTGAGCAGCGTGAATGACGAGAAGTGAGGAAGGGGAGGTACTAGCCTCCACCTCCCTCCCACTCTGCTGCTCAAACTTGTCGCTTGACCTCTTCACCACCCCCAGTTGTCGGTGAGGTACTTCAGTGCAAGCCGCCCTCGGGGGCCAAGCTCCGTCCCCATCTCCATCCCCTCCCCTTGCTTCAGTGCTGGGCTTCCCTTCCCCATGCCATTTAGTTCTGCCAGGGCTGAAGCTGGGCGTTCCCAGGTAGGAAAGGTGCTTTCCTGCACCTTGTAGCCGAGCAGAGTGGCCCCTCCTTGGGGCAGCTGTAGCGCCAGGCACAGTATGGGGATGGAAAGGGCTTGAACCAGCCACAGAGCAAGCGGGGGGAAGGGGGGCGCCAATGTTTGTAGCTAGGGAAGGAGCTACCAATCACACCATAGAAGTGCAGCTGGTGGGGGCCATAGGGCAGCCCTGGAACACCCCCCACCCCCGGAGACATAAACTATCAGCTGTGCCTTCACCTCCCCCTCCCCTGCTTCTGTTCTCGCCCCACCCCCGCACAATATTCCCAGCTTCCCTAGCCCCAGACTGACTTTCTACCCCCTACTCCTACCTGTCACACACCCCACCCAGCTTCCCTAGTCCCAAATTGACACACACACACACACACGGTCAAAGTGGCATGGACTAGCAAAGGGATTTATTGAGTTGCATGTAGAACGATGCTACGAGAGAGAACTGCCATTGATTCAGATAGCATTATACTAACTTATTAGATAGATAAATATAAACTTTGTTGCTTGGCCATAGGCCATCACATAATACATCAAACAATATTACACTCGTACAGTTATTAACTTAAGACTCTCTCTTGCCTCAGTTCACATCTGACTTTTTATAAACATCCCCAAGCTGGAAAAATACACATACATTGTAGGGGAATTAGAGAGCCCATAAGACAACCTGGGAGGCACTGGGTTACAGTAGTTCTAGTCTTCTTGCCAGACTTGCATCTCTCTTCATTGCTCCTTTGGGGTATTAGTGGCAGTCTGTAACAGGAAAAGCTATGTGAGCTTTGTAACACAGGTCCCCAGTATTAAATCATCTGAACATCCTGTTGTGTGTTCTAAAGGGGAGAAGCTGACTTATCCAAGTCAGAACACTTTCAGTGGGATAGTTGCAGAGGAAAGGTGTCTTAAGAGAATATCTGCTAGCTTGTCCGTGATGCTTCCCTCAAAGTTATAGTCTACGTACAGTGTTGTTAAGAATGAGTGGGCCGCTGAAGCAGAGATGGGGAGGGACAACTCAAAGTATCTCCAAAAGGAGGGAAAACTATTGCTAAGCAAGAGGAAAAAAATGAAGCATTTTCTTCTCTGCAGCACAGCATGCTCATAGCCATATGCTCAGAAGCCATAGCTGCTGCTGCTTTGAGTAGACATCACAGTATGGAGAGAGAAGCATGAGACCTATGCAGACTTGGACCTGGTGTCTAGTTGAAATCGTGATGTTAAGCACTAAAAGATGCTGCCTTCTGTGACATCCTTTGGCAATGGAGTAGGATATTATATATAATGTGGCGAAATGTGGTGAGGAAAGTAAACAGCAAGTAACCTCTCCAGAAGAAACAATCTGGCTCCCATGCTTGTTTTCATCAATTTACGGGATAAGCAAAACAGCCTTTGGATTGTATCCAAGAAGTCTGTTTTTCCACAGGATGTCACATCCCTCTTCCAGAGAGCTGCCCTAGCCTAACTGTCACTGGGGGTGAGAAGAAGTAGGCTGAGGGAGGTATCGGCACCCAGTGTTCCCCGACAGATTCTTATGGCCTTTCCCATAAATGTTCTGTGTGAGAAGAGCAAAATGCCATGATTCTGCCTTTCCTTCAAATATAAGTATCTCAACCCATTCCCAGCAATCTTTGGGTGAGGGTTTTGGCAGAGACAGTCATAGGGAAATGGGGAATCTTCTACATGGCTACTAGCCATTCTGAGGATACTCTGCAGCAGGGACACCACAGTCAGGATCTTCCTAAAAGGAGCATCTTGCCAAAGAGAACTCCTTGCCCAGTGCCTCGTCATGCAAAGCCACTCAGCTATTCAGACTCAAATCGGATCAGCTATTCGGACTCAAATCTTACAGCTAGTATTGAAACTCTCCTGTTCTAAAACAGGAGACTTCTCCTTCAGGCTGTTTCTCCCATAAATAACTGTACCCAAAGAATGCGCAGTGAGGATGTTGTTTGCATCTCTCATGACTGCAAGTGGTCATGTTTGCTGGAGGGGAGGATTTTTGTTTCTGCACAAAAGAGGAGCTTCTATCTTGCCCTGTAAGGTGAGCAATCACTCGCATGACTGCTCAGGCAGGTATATAACATTTTACCCATCCAATCTCCTCATTCTACACCCATGTTGCAAGAGGCTAAGCAAGGTGTAGGGCAATGGTGAATTTGACCCCGGATGTTTCATTTCATCCTCTGCTCCTAACATCCCAACTGTCGTCTCTACCTCTTTGCTGCAATGAACTTGAGTTCTCAGCCCCGTGAAGAAGCAGTCTTTTGCAGGCTTTCTTACAATACCCAGGCTCTGGGGCTTTCTAAATAGCCCCAGTCCCAGCTGGCACCATCTGCCCCTGGGCTCCATCCCTCCCTCCTGCAGAACAGGAGGCTCCCAGATACACCAGTGAGGGGCTGCTTACAGTCCTGAGGAGATTACCTGACATTAACTAAGCCTTTAGTTTCAAACTAAGCATTGTGAAAATAAAAGTACAACACTTGTGTGGGTTTTTCTGTGACCCATCCCCGAGGTTAAACTTCAGAACTTTAGCAGGTGGAGCAGTTGTCGGATCCTGCCACAGGCAGAACCACTCTCCGCCATGCCTTTTGTGCACTCTCTCCCACAACCTGCTCACTTCCCCCCCTCCCCCCAATGCTGCTGCTATTGCCACTGTGATGACTTTGGTAACCTGTGCTGCTGCGCACGCTCTAGTGTCTTAGTCTGGCATGCTGGGACTCCAGATCTCCACCCCCTGGATAAGTTGAGCCCCCAGACTTCACACCCTTGGGAGTGTGAGATGGCCACCAACTGCTACTGTAACATGATAGTGCTTGGTGCAGCAAAAACATAGGCCACTTTCAGACCTGCCCCCTCCCCCCACGCATATGCGGGGAGGGGAGAGAATATGCGCAGCCCGAATATGCACAGGGATCAGCCGATCTGAAAGCCTCACCGTGCGTGGCTTTGCCGGCAGACACGCACAGGGATGCGGAGCTCGATTTTCTGCTCTGCATCCCTGTGTCTCTCTGCCGGCAAGGCCGCATGGGGAGGACTTTCAGACCAGCCAATCCCCCCCCCCCCATATATTTGGGCTGCACATTCCCCCCGCAACCTGAATAGGCGTGGGGGTGGCATATCTGAAAGTGGCCAGTACTGGTTTTCTAGTGTTTAGTAACTGCTAGCTGGTGCATGTGCAGTGGTATGGAAAATTGTGTGCCTTTTATCATGCTGCAGCATATGAGTAACGTTTGGAAATGTTAATATGAGATACTCTAAACACTTCTGGAGTGTATTGCAAGATTGTCAATGGGGAGACTCAACAAGAAACCCCCCCCCCCCATAGACGCCAATCTCTGCAGGCTCAGAGGGACAACCCACTAAGGGAACGAGATTCCCTCTGGGCGCCAATCGACGCTGAGTTCCTTAATCTACCCATCACAGGAACCTCTCCCAAAATGGGCCTTGGAAATGTAAAATCAGATGGTACTTGCCCAATCTTCGAGTCATCACTAGCAAAAATCTCAGTTAGACTCCTGCCTCGCTCAATTCCTTGGGCAAGGTTCAGAAGTCTCTCCTGGATAGGGGATACCTGCTACCCTTTGTACCACTGGGGCCCCTCCAGTAACGAAGTCACCCTGCAATGAGCTATTGGGCAAGGACTCAGCCTTTTGACCAACTCAATTCTGTTACTCTTTGTGCTTGGAATATAGCGGGATGGCGACCTCTGTCTCTTGACCAATCCTTTTTGAAGTTTCTTGGGGATATGGATATTCTTTGTCTCCTGGAAACCTGGTGCCAGGAAGACTTGGAGCTCCCTGGGTTCATGGGCTTTGGGATCCCGGCAGTTTCTTATGTCAATCGGGGCCATCCGTGTGGGGGTCTTGCTTGTCTTATCTCAGCTAGACTGGAGTTTACGGTGGTGGAGCAGGTCAAGCTCCCCCCTATTGCCTTAGTGGTTGTAGGAAGAATGGCCAATAGGCTGCTTGTTTTGCTCACTGTCTCTATTCGCACAGCCAATGCATCGAGTTTCTGGAGTGAATTCTGGGACAGTTTGGAGGATCTCATTCGATCTTTGCAGGATAGATATCCCCTGGCTCTTCTTGTTCTGGCAGGTGATTTAAATGGCCGGTTGGGTGCTGACCCTCAGAAGCTTCTGATCCATTGCCCCTCCTTCAGTCCCGGTGCCGTGGTTTTAAACCGCAGCTCCAGGGACAAGGCATTAAATGCCTCCTGGCTCAGATGGGCTGCTTTGGTCGTAAATTCCAACTTGCAGATTCTAAATGGTGCCGTTTTGGGGGATGCTGAGGGGAACCTTGTTTATCTCACCCCAGGGCTTCAGTGTGATCGATCACATTGCTGTCTCCCCTAGTCTTCTCCCCTATTTAGCTAGATTTTCGGTGGGCCGGGAAATCCACAGCGATCATCTCCTGCTACTTCTGCGCTTTCAGCTCCGAATTGCTAGGGAGGGGGGAGATAGTGGGGTTGTCATCAATAAGGCCAGTATTGGTCCCCTTAGGCGCTTCTGGTCAAATGATCTTAGTAAGCAACTCGTGGAAGTGCTGTCCTTTTCTCCTGGTCAGGCAATCAGGGACTTGGCGGTGGGAGTAAGTTCCCAGCTTGATCTGATGGCCCAATATCTCAGCCTCATCTCCCCTTTGAGGCCACTTCTTGTCTCCGCCCCTTGCCATCTTCGGGGCAGCCGAGGGACGGCCTGCAGGGGAGCCCCTTGGTATGACCAGGAATGTAAAGAACGGAAGGCACACCTGAGTAACCTGTTTAATTCCTACAGGAGGCGGAAGGAGAAGGGGTGGTTGTTTTGAGTTTCTGGAAGCTAAGGAGGAGTATCGTGCATTTCTAAGGGGTAAAAAGGCTACCTACTCCGCTCGGAGTTGGGACACTCTGCTCACTGCTACTCCAGGAACTCCTGGTGGATCATTAACTCCTTTACAGGTAAATCCCGTAGCTTTTGTCCAATATCTATTCCCAGTGGGACCTGGATGTCCCACTTTTGGACCTTATTTCCAGCCTGGGAGCCCGAGGAGGATCTTTCTATACAATGATCGGATCTTCCTGTGTGGCCCCCGGTCACGGAGCTTGAGGTGGCTGAGCTTATTCAATCTCTCAAGATGGGGAAGGCCCCTGGGTATGATTGTGTCCCTGCTGAGCTCATAAACAGCCATGCGGACTGGTGGGCTCCTTTGTTACTTTTTTGGATCAGACCAGTGCCTTCTCGGCCGACTGGGGAAGGGCGGTGATCATCCCTGTATATAAGGGTGGTGACAGGTCAGATCCAGGGAACTTTAGGCCCATAAGCCTGCTAAGTATTATAGCTAAGCTTTATGCTAAGCATCTGTTATCCATCCTGAACAATTGCTTGGTGGAGTCCCAAGTTCTGCACAGGGAGTAGATTGGGTTTCAGGCAAACAGGTTGACTCTTGACCATTGTCTTGTTCTTTTTCATTTGGCTGAGAAGTATGTCCAGGCGAATTCCAAGGTCTTTTGTGCCTTTGTGGATTTGAAGGCTGCCTTTGATTCGGTTGACAGGTCCCTTTTATGGGGAAAACTGACCAGCCTGTCAATCGATCAAAGGCTCCTTATTTTGATCCGCTTGCTGCACAGAGACTCCTCTTTGGCAGTTAGACTTTCTCAGCAGGGGCATCTTACATCTTGGCTCCCCACTTTTTCAGAAGTTAGGCAGGGCTGTATATTAGCCCCCACCCTCTTCAATTTGTTTTTGAATGACCTGGTCTCCTCGATGTCTTGTCTTGATTTTTTTTCCGCCCAAGTTGGCTACATGTCACCTGGGCTGTTTACTCTATGCTGATGACACGGTCATCCTTTCCCAGACAAAGGTGGGCCTGAGTAGGCAGTTATGTGCTCTTTCTGATTATTGTTCTGCCAACAAGCTGGTTATTAATTATAAGAAGACTAAAGTCCTTGTTTTCGGGAGGGGGAAAAAGATCTATCATTGGTTTATCGATGACCACCTGATAGCTCAGGTTTCCTCTTATAAATACCTGGGGATTTTGTTTCATGCGTCCCTCAGCTGGCTCGGCTTAATGTGCTCCCTACCCGTTTGTTGGAGGGACGCTACGCCGGAACACCCTTTAGCGCGAGTTTATGCCCCTTCGATCTCTCTGAGACGGAGACTTTTTCCCCATTCTGTTTGTATGTCATCTTTATGACGTACCTCCAGATGTCTATCCATCCCTCAGAATAAATCAAACTTAACAGATCATCCCTATCAAAGAGAAGACTATCTCTAACGCATCAAAATCAGTTTGGCATATAAACCCATTTTTAACTCCGACTTATCTCTTATCCCTCCAGGTGAGGAGATCCATTCCTACTTTCTCATGGTGATTGCGTAGGCTGTTTTTTCATTCCATGTTGCAAAACCATTTTGAGATGTGTGGGGTCTTGGAAATTTTTTCTCTTTCCTTGAAACATTATGTTGAATCTCACTGGATAGAGGATTTGAGGCTTGAGCCCTTCTGCTGTGAGTGGCCCCATATATTTGTGCCAGCTCCTGTGCTTATGCTTGGTGTCAATTGCTAGGTTTTGATAGGTCTCTATCTTGTTTCCTTGGAACGCCCAAGTTCTGATTTGTGCGTGCAAGTCTCAGGATCTCCTCCTTTTTACTGTATTTGTCAAATTTTGCAATTATAGTCCTAGGAGACCGATCATCCCTGGTTCAAAGTCTGTGACGAATGTGCTCTTTCAATGTTAGCAGAGTGCAGATGTTTTTCTGAGGGGAATAAATTCTCCCAACAACTTGTTCATAAAAGCACGCATGTTTGTTGCCTCTAGCCCCTCCGGGACACCTAAGAAGCGCAGGTTATACCTGCGACTTCTATTTTCCAAGTTTTCACATTTCTCTTCTGGCAAGGAGGGAACGTCTTTGCGAGTCAGCATCCAACTCTCTGGCTTCTACAGTGGACATTCTCTCCTTGGTATTATCCACTCTTTTACTAACCACCTTTTATTTATTTTTATTCACAAGGTCCATAGTGGAGTGAAACTCCTTCATGACCTGCTCCAACAGATTTTCTCTGTCCTTGCGGGAAGCCTTGAGCTTAGTTTTTAATGTACACAGAGCAATGGGAGCAGGCAGACTCGTTGGCTTCTTGCGAGGTCTGATCCTCTGGCATGGCCACTTGTGCACCCACCATTTTGTCTCGTGGGCGCTGATCTGCTGTGCTAGGCCTAGGAACCGATGCAGGTGAACAGTACCTTTTTGTAAGGTGTTTTTTCTTTATTTCTTCTTTCTTGACGTGTGTGTGTGTTACTCTTGCGTTTTGTCATATGTGTTTGGGAGGCTGAACTTTGTGCTTGATCAGCGAATGGGGTGATTTTTATCCCTGGAGTGGTGGAGTTCTCCTCAAACACTGCTACCCATGGTGGATGCTCAGTTGCTCCCACCAAAGGATGAAGTTTTATATAAATGTACTGTTAAGTCTGTGTGATACTAGTTTTATATAAACTGCTCCATCTGTTTTTAAGGGGAAATATTATTTTTGGGGATATTGGGATGTTAAGTATTCCAAGGCTCTAAATTGGGATATTAAAATGTATAATGTGGGAGAGCTCTAAAATATAATGGAACTCTGCTTCTGACTTCAGCTTCATGACCTAAACCAACCTTGCAAAATCTGCCCACTCACATAACCTTTTTCTGTGAGGTTAGCTTTTTCTCAAACTTTTTGTGGGTTTTGCCACTATTGCTCTATGCCCCATCTCCTTTAAGTTGTAGGCATGAAGAGCAGGGATCTAAAATGGCTAGCTTGTTTCTCTAGCTCCCTGCTTGGCACTTCTAGTATGGGTAGTGTTCTGCTCCAACCAATCAGAAGGCAGATCTCAAAAGATTATATTTATAGGTGAACTTTGTGTAGGACACTCACTGCAGTTTCTAGTTTGAGTTCTGCTTTCGGACTGATTGGATGCAGTTCGGGTTCGCTGTGAACCCATAGGAATGCTTCAAGGGCTGGTTATTGCTCTCTGTTCATCTTGTAAGTAGGAGTGGATTGAGCTGGGAGTGGCCCTACCTACCCCCTCCTCCCTTTAGGGGAATCAGGAGGTCACTTTGGTTACCCTACCCTCTCCCACAGGCACTGGGGAGGTTTAACCCGCCAGCAAAGTGGCACCCAGGGCAGGAGCCTGCACCCACCCCACCCTAGGAGCTGAGAAGGCCTAGCTGCACCCAGACCCAAAAGGAGTAAGCAGGAGCCCACATGAACATGCCTCTACCTCCTACTCCCCGGCATTCAGGACAGCCCCAACAGCCTGTTCAGGTTGCAACAACGGGGCACCCTTTACAGCAGGGCTCTGAACTGGCTTCCAGGTTTCAGAGTGGCTGCACTCCGACGTCCCCTTCCCTCCGCCAAGCTGAGGGACACCAGGAGCCAGAAATCTGGGAACCCCTGGGTTTCTGAAATTTTCCCGCGTGGGGGCCCAAGAGGGAGCCAAAAACAGAACCCCCAGGTGCTGGAATGGCTGTGTTCTCAGACGTGCCCCCACCCCGCGGACGGAGTGCGTCTCCTCCTGACGTACTTGCATGGTGGCCGAAAGGGAGATGAAAAACAGAGTGGCTGTATTCCCGAATGCCCCCTCCCCCATGCCCAACCTTGAGGAGCTGGGAGTGGCAGCAGGCCCCCCTTCCCAACTAGGACAACTGCTGGACTGGCTATTCTCCCAGCCACCTGTCTCCTCTCTGCCATTCGTGGCAGGGGACAGGCCCTCATCACCCAGGCTCTCTGCTCTTGTGAAAGGGTCCTATAGGTGACATGCTGGAGTGCCTTCCACCCGCCTGATTCGCCCCTCCTCCAGGATCACCCCCCGCCCCCAGGCTTACTGCTTCTAGCAGGGGTGTAGGGTCTCTCTTGTGTGTGAGCTGAGCCCTGAACCGGTTTCCCCGAGGCTTGGGGAGTCAGGCAGCAGCAGGAGCGACATGCTTTCCCAGCCACCGCCATCTTAAGCAAGTCCATGTGTGGTGGACAGCAGCCATGTGGCCTCAGTGCATGGGAGCCGCCATTTTGGGTCCTGCGTGTGCACACGAGACTGCAACCATTTTGGCCGTGCAGTGGGTATGGGCACCACCATCTTGGAAGCTGCGCATGTGTCATAATTATGGGGGGAGGGGAAACATGGCTGGTTTGGGGGATTAGCCACATGTTTTGAGGTTCCACTGCAATGAGGCACAGCCCCACACTGTGTGGGGCATACTCACGAAAGACCAGTATAATGACTTGGGGCACATTCTTACAAGCTCCAGGACCAACGCCTGTGTGGTGATTCAGGAATTGGGTTCAAGAATAGGGCTAGAAGTTGATCTTGTTAAAAGAGCCCTGGAACCAAAAACCACCCACATCTGCTGCATTAGGCTCGGATTAGGAAGGAGGTTAAAATAGTGCCTGCCCTCAGAGGCTGAATTTGTACGGGAGCCCAAGTATGGAGGATGCAGGGGTGGGCAGCCCAATTAAAATGTAAGCAGTAGAGTTGAGTGTTTCCAGAATTGGAGCTTTACAATTTAAGAGGCAGGAGGTTTTTTTCTCCTACCAGCCCCTTTCATTGAGGTGGTGCTGAAATCCAGCCAACAAGGAGATCCCCTACAAAAAGATGGCTTGTACCCGCTTGGACAGGGTAGTTGAGGCATCACTCAGGTGAGCATAGATGCTGATGGTGACCAGTCAGACTGGCAACAGCCAGTGTCCTCTTCTGTCAAGTAAGCATGGCTTGAGCAGAGGTCCCCAGAAACCTCATCATATCAGCCAACACATAGCACACAGATTAAAAGGGTTGCAACAGCTGCAGCATATACCGCAGGCAACTTTCACTGCAATGAGGATCTATTCTTGGGGTGACGGTAGCAGAAAAGCATTGCCTTTGGCTTACTGTGGTGTGCAAGACCATGCTCATTGCAGACCTCGTCACTGGAGAGAAGCTGTTCAACCATACCCCAGGTAGGAGGGTTTACACAACCACCGAGAATACGGAAAATGCCTTGTTCTTCTTCGAGGATCGCCGCAAATTCTCACTCTTGGGATCGCTTCCTGCTCTGCAGGGCATCGGAAGACCTTGATGTTGGCAGTTTCCAGGTACAATACCTGGGAAGATCTAGAACATGATGAGGGCTCTGACCCTCCATCCCTGTCAAAAGCATGGGCTCAAGATTGCATGAGAACGGGACTCCATAAATAGGGGGAGGAGCCTTCACGCCTCAGTTCCTTCCAACTGCGTCGCGTTGGGAAGATCTTTTTGCGCTTTTCAGCGCTGTCAGTAAACTAAAGAAAGAAAACAGTTAGAATAATTTATCTAGGACAACAATTCTCTACAACAACTTGAGTGCCAGTGCCCTAGTCCACGGGGTTCGTCCCCATGGCTCTTCCTGATTCTACCTTAGGTGTGCTGGACTATGCCCAAACAGGCGGGATTTAAATGTTTCTGCTCTTGTCTGGTAACGCTTTTGGTGAGTGATCAGCACTCTGAATGCTTGGCCTGCCTAGGAGACACCCATATCACACGTACGTGCAAGGCCTGTGCTGCCCTTTCTACTAGAAAGAGAAGGGCCACAGCTCTCTGGCTTCAGGACATTCTCACGAGAAGGGCATTACAAGGTGGTGAAGAGGGGCCTCTCAGGCTCTCCACCAGGCACTCAAAAACGCCGATTATGGGTCCGGAGTCCACGATGCTGGGAGCTCTGTCATTACCACTGGCCACTGTCAGTACCGCCGGTGCCAATATAAGGCCTAGGGAGCCACAACCTCGCATAGAGCCCGAGGTTCTGGGCCCGGTACCATCGGCAGCCAGGAACACCTCCCACTCTGAGTGACTCTCATATCCAGCGGGTGTGCCTTTCTGGGGGTCCCACGTGTAAGACGGGGGGCCACAATGGAGAGGGTGTTCTCGGTGGCTGGGCCACAGTTGTGGAACTCCCTTCTGGAGGAGGCTCGCCTGGCCTCGGGCCTGTTGACCTTTCGACGTATTTGTAGGACTTGGCTGTTCGCCCAGACCTTTGGAGAGGAGGGGGGAGTTAATTTCTGGTGTGTGTGTGTGTGTGTGTGTGTGTTTGTGTTAAATTTGTTTTTAAGATGTTTTAGACTTATGTTAAAAAAATTATTCTATATTATGTTGGAAGCCACCCCGGGATGCCGTAGGCATGGGGGGGGTGGCATATAAATATAAGGAAATAAATAAAATATCAGGGCATGTACCTCCCTAAGTGTCCTGGGAAGGAGAGAAAGAAAAAGGAAAAAAAGACCAATGCAGGGGGCCTCCTCTGCAGTCTGGAAGTAGAGACCAGTAGGTTCCGATACTGAACGGAACCTACTGCCTCGGGTACTGCCAGTACCCTTAGCAGTTCCAGCGGTCCAAGCAGCAGATCTCGCACCTGCCATATCTTCTAGGGTACGAGAAATGTCTCAGCCTCCCCATCGGGACGGACACCGGGACTCACGCTCCCTCTCTCATCACTGTGAGTACTGCTGGTACAGGCAGACCAGATCCAGGTCCCCTGCTACGCATATGCCCCTGCAACCAGACAGATCTCACTTGTATAGAGAGAGGTCTCCATCCAGACTACAGGATACAGTCCTCTGGTACCACAGGGGTCCGAGAACGTGCTCTCCCTGTTCTTGCTGTTCACCCTATGAGGGTTCACGGTACCGTCGATACCACGACTACCCCAGGAGCCATTGGTACCGTTTCCATTCTCGAAGCAGATCTCCACCATACCCATCCAGGGCTGACTGACTCCATGCAGTTCTTCAATCACCCCACTACTATGGGCACTACTCCCCCAGCGCATGTGAGCAGCTATATTCCTCCTGCCCCCCCCTCGTGCACCTCCAACTGCTATAGTTTCCAGATCTCCTCCAGCTACAGCATCGGTAACCGTTCTTCTGTGGATACCAGACCCACTGTCGGTACAGGACATAGGGGTTCCGCCCCTTCGTAGAACTATAAGGGAGTTCAGCAGCTCCATCCGCTCCTTGCCCATCTCCAGTGGCTCCACCTGCTTCACCCATTCCTTTGACACAGGATACTAAGGTGCCCACCTTCTCCATGCAAAAATCAGCGACTCCATCTCCTTTCCTCACTGGTACCACATCAGCACAGCCCTTGGGGATCAACTTCCTGAATTCCTTTATAGGGTACTCTCTTCCTGATCAACCAGCTTCGATTCAACCTCCATCTGCCCTGGAGGCCTCAACGAGAAGGTCTGCATCCCCTTCATCTTCCTTCTCTTCACCTATACAGGATGAGGAAGAGACTATTTCCTCTCCACCGCCAGACACTGTGTCAGAACCTACTCTGGTTCTAGCTAAGGAGGACACGAAGGACTTTCAGGCCATGCTAAAAAGACTGGTCTCAGCATTACCTAAACTTCCCACTAAGGTGGTTAGGAAGACCCAGTCGGGACCAGTTTTTGGTATCTTAGGCAGTGGAGAGTCAGGACACATTGTTTCCCATGTTCGAACAGCTTATGGAACCATCCACCTCTGTATGGGCCAGCCCCTCATCTGCAGTTCCCACAAATAGGCTTGCTGATTCCCTTTATGCCATTCCCAAAGAAGGGGCTAATTTCTTCTTTAAACATCCTCCTCCTAACTCGTTGGTCATAGCAGCAACCTCACACAAAACTAGAGCAGGAGGCATCCAAACATCCCCATCCGATAGAGAGGGGAGACATTTGGATGTCCTGGGAAGAGAGATCTTTTCTTCTGAAAGGTTATCCCTCAAGACTTCTATTTATGCCTTCGCTATGTGTGGTTACCAACACTGACTTTAGTCTCAGTTAAGCAAAACTATGGATCCCAACCAGATTGTTGCCATTCAGAAAAAGGGAATGCAAACATTAGTTTCAGCTAACAGCTAATATGCACATCACTGATTGTAATACTAGTGATTGCCTCTGCCATAACTCTTAGGAGGCATGCCTGGCTTAGGTCCACAGCGTTCACTCCAGAGAACAAAACCAGGATAGAGGATTTGCCTTTTGATTCTGAGGGTCTCTTTGCTTCATTGACAGATGAAACCCTAAAAAAGATAAAAGAAATTAGCCGGACTGCTAGGTCGGTGGGGATTATCAGGGCAATGAGAGATTATCCAATATCTGCCCCTTACTCCTATACCTCCAAACAACGCTCTTCTTACCCTTATCGGACTGGAAGGCGTTCTCTCTTCCCCCTCCCCCCCCCCCCCCCCGGGTAATATCAACAATCCCAACCCTCTTTCTCTCTGCCCAGAAAGAGATTCAATAAACAGAGGGGAGAAGGGAGGCCCTTTTCCAATTCTTCCTCTGGTCAACCCCCCAAAAAAGCAAACCTCAGATCAAGAGAGAGAGAATTTCCCCTCTTTCTATAACCATCTCCTGCCCTTTTACGAACAATGGGTATCCCTCACCCATGACCGTTGGGTCAGAGAAATAATTAGATTTCGCTATGCCATTTAGTTTCACACCATTCCACTCACACACACCTCAGGGGGTGGGGGGCGGGGACTCCTCTCACAGGACTCAAATACTTCTGGAACTTGAGAAGCTCCTTTTGAAGGGAGCTATAGAACAAGTTCTTACCTCTGAACAGATTACTGGCTTTTACTACAGTTATTTTGTGGTATCCAAAAAGGATGAAGGTTTCAGACCCATTTTAGATCTTGGACATCTCAACAAATACACACAAAAAATACAAATTCTGCATGACTACCCTTCCTATCCCTTTTCTGGGGCTTCAACAGGGAGATTGGTTATCTTCTCTTGATCTTAAGGATGCTTGCTTTCATATTTCAATTAGACCCTCTCACAGACAATACTTCCGCTTCGTTGTAGGAGACCAACACTTCCAGTACACGGTCCTCCCATTCGGTCTCTCCACTGCCCTGAGAGTCTTCATGAAATGCGTAGCTGTGGTCGCCGCCCATCTTCAAAAACTGAACATCAAGGTTTACCCATATCTAGACGATTCAACGGGTTGCTTCTGGAAGAAGCTACTAGGAGCCAGGCCTATTCAATTGACACTGTCACTTTTACAAGCTCTGGGGTTGCTAGTAAACAAAGAAAAATCCCAACATGCACCAGGCACCTACAATTCTTAGGTGCTCTCCTGGATACATGCTATGCCAGAGCTTATCTCCCTCAGGACAGGTTCAAAAACATCAACCAGGTTTATAAACAACCTACACTCATACGGCACCAGGACGATTTGTTATTTCCTTTGCCTGCAGGGTTTTCTAGCATCCACCACAGCAGTAACTCCTTATGCGAGACTTCACATGAGGCCTCTGCAGCAATGGCTCAAGCAAGTATATTACCCTACCCATCACTTTCTCAGCAGGAGAGTAACCGTACCAGAGGAAGTCCTATACAGCCTCTGTTGGTGGACAAACCCGACTTATGTCCTTCAGGGTGTCCCATTCGAACCTCCGCATATTGAGGTCTCCATCATGACGGATGCATCCCTTACACGATGGGGTGCCCGCATGGGAGACTTAAAAGTTCACGGCCTATGGTCCCCAGAGGAAATGAGGCTCCACATAAATCTTCTAGAGCTAAGAGTCATATGTTGGGCACTCAGAGCCTTAGTGGCCCATGTAAAAGGAAAAAACATACTCGTCGTCAAAGACCACACTTCAGCCATGTGGTACCTTAATAAACAGGGTGGGCACGATCTACGCACCTTTCTCTTGAGGTAGAGGTAATATGGACCTGGAGCATCAAACACGATATTCACTTCAAGCTATCCACTTGGTGGGTCAGGAGAATTGCATCGCAGATCACCTCAGCCGCCAACTATCAGATCACCACGAGTGGTCTCTAAACGACAGCGTGTTAAATGATACCTTCCAGATCTGGGGTACACCTTCTATAGGCTTCTTTGCCACTTCAGAAAACACAAAGATGTCCCTGTTCTGCAGCTGGGTGGGTTTAGCACCAGGATCAGTTTTGGACACCTTCATGATCTCTTGGAGTGGGGAATTCCTCTATGCCTTGCCCCTGACACCCTTACTTCACAAGATCCGATTGGATCGAGCGCACATCATTCTCATAGCCCCTCTTTGACCAAGCCAAATGTGGTTCCAGACCCTCAAGGAATTGGCAACTGACATCACCGAACTTCCTCTCAGACCAGACTTCTTATCATGCCACCAGGGCACAAGCTTTCACCACAATCTGAAAATGCTCCATCTTTGCGCCTGGTTAATCCCTTCATTACGAAGGACTTATCCTCAGAGGTTACAGCTGTCCTCTTAAATTCTAGAAGACCTTCAACTAGGGCATGCTATACAGCAAAGTGGACTCGCTTTACTCGATGGTGCATCTCCCATGACACACCGTTACCCTTGGCTGGTAACGTCTCGGCTGGTAATTTATCATTACCAGCCGAGACGTTACCAGCCTCAGAAAGGGCTTAAGCAGTAGAAAACTCATTCTGCCCCAGGTGCAGCACCCAAGCAAAAGTAGCATTTTTGACATTTCCATAACCTGCGCAGAGGATTTTGCAGGGCTTTCTTTTGCTAAAAAGCTTAGTTTGTGCTTCCGTGAATGGGAGATTGTAATCTCTGGTAAGTGGGTGTTACATACTATTCAGCAGGGTTACTGCATTCACTTTACAGCTTTACCACCCCATAGGATGGTGAATACCTATGTTCCTACTGATTCTAAAGTTGCTAGATCTTTAATGAGATCTCTGCTGGTCAAAGGGGCTGTTGAGTATCTCTCTTCCCCCCTCCCCAAAGTAGGAAAGTTGTGGATATTACTCCAAACATTTTGTACTTCCCAAAAGGCCCCAAGGGTTTTAGATATATTTTGGATTTGAGAGGTCTCAATACATTCATTAAAAAGCTTAAATTTCATATGATTACTTTACAGGATCCGTAATCTTCGCTTTGACTACCTGGCATCCTTAGATTTGAATGATGCTTATTTCTACATCTCCCTCCACCCTGACCATAGGAAATATCTTCAATTTACATTCGTACAGAGACACTACCAATTCAGAGTTCTACCATTTGGTCTGTCTTTGGCTCCCCGTTTCTTTACTAAATGCTTGGCACCGGTGGCAGCCTTCCTACACAAGAAAGGGGTGTCTGTCCTCCCCTACTTAGATGACTGGCTTTTTAGAGTCCCTTCCCCAGACATCCTCTCTTAGCATGTTCAGATGGCTGTTTCAACCTTATGGAGCTTGGGCTTCTTGATTAATGAAGCCAAATCTAACCTATCTTCCACCTTGCTGACCTTCATAGGAGCGCATATAGATACTCGGCTGGGAAGGGCTTTTGTGCCTTCAAGAGAGAGAGCAGACCGTTACCGCCATAATCTGACATCCTTTCAGAACCTAGTAAAGATTATTCTCCTTTTTCTAGACTACTGGGGCTGATGACATAAGCCAGGCACGTAACTCCTTATGGAAGACTGAGAATGCAACTCCTGTAAACTTGTCTCCTGAAGCTTTCCCCCAATGTACTGCAAAACACTTCCATGGTACTCAACACGCCTCACGAGGTGCTGAACAGTCTGTTATGGTAGACAAAAAGAGACATTTGCAAAGGGATTCATTTCCTCCTTGTCCTCCAAGTTATTACAACAGACGCCTCAAAAGGCAGGTGGGGGGCTCACCTAGACACTTTCTCAGCAAAAGGGTGATGGTCTTACGTGAGATCCCTTCTGCACATAAATATACTAGAGATGAGGGCAGTTCGCTATGCCATATCAGCCTTGGCTTACCACATTCAGAACCATTCTGTTTTAATTCAAATGAACCATACTACCACAATGTACTATGTCAACAAATGGGGGGCTCCAGGTCTCGCATACTTGCCTCTGAAGACACAAAGCTGTGGAACTGGTGCATACAATACATCGCATCAATAGCTGTTCACCTTCCAGGGAAGTGCAATGAAAGGGCTGATGCTCTGTCGTTCCTTTGCTCCATCCATGAGTGGCAGATGAAACTATCCTCCTGACTGACAGAAATGTGGGGACTCCCAGTAGTGGGCCTTTTAACAACAGAAGACGACAAACCTTGCTCTCAGTTCATGTCAAGGGGGCGCTGGGATTGGGTTCCCTGGGAGACGTCCTGATTCACCCCTGGTCCAAGAGACTTCTATACACATTTCCCCCAATTCCCCTTAAATGGAGTAATCAAGAACCGGGTGCGGTAGTTTTGCTGGGTGGAGACTTTAATATCTGTTTAGGTAACCCGGCTGGTGGCGGTGAGTACCCACAGTTGGAGGAGAGTGAGCCCCCTATACCGAGTCGTGTGGCTAGTGATCATGTAATCAGCCCTGGGGCAGGGCAATTAAAAGAGTTTTTGTTGGAATTTGATTTAGTAATCCTGAATGGACGTACAAAGGGCGATCATGATGGAGCATTTACTTTCCATTCAACTCGAGGGTCCAGCACCATTGACTACTGTTTGCTATCAACGGATTGTTTTTCATATGTCAGGGATTTTTGGATTATTCCTAGGTTGGAAACAAATCATTTCCCCCTCTCCCTACAGTTGATAGACCCTTGCAATATCAGGAGTTTAGGTGAGGCAAGAGAGGTGAATGGGGCGAGTGAAGAGGGGGGGTTGGCCCGGAAGAAGTGGAATAGTGAGATCCAACAGAGCTTTCAAAAACTCACCCAGCAGGCAGTAATGAGAGACCTGGTGGATAGGATAGTTAATGGTGGAGGGGATTTGAGGGATAGTTTTGATCAAGTACTGACCTTATTGGCCCCATTACTGACAGTTAGAAAGGGGGATCCCTTGGGAAGAATCCGAGTCCCCCGTGGTTTAATATTGAATGTAGGGAGTTGCGAAGAAGGGTGCAGGGGCCACAAAGAGAGTAAGGAGTTTTCCATCCCATGTTAATAGGCAGGAGTTAGCGGTGCTCCAAAGGGCATACCGTACCTTGGTGGCAGTAAAGAGGTTGGAATTTCAGAAAAAGGAATGGGAGGAACTTTTGTTTATAGCATTAAAGAAAGACTCAACCCAGTTCTGGCAGTCTATAAGATCTAAGGCTGGCAGGTTGAGGGGAGCATCAATCCCTGCTGAGTGTTGGGAGGGATTTTATATAGAAATTTTCACCAAGAGGGGGGAGACAATGGCCCCCAGTTTTATTGGTGATTTGCTCCGAGTGACTGCCGGTTACAGTAGAGGAGGTATTGGACTATATAGGGGAATTGAAGTCAGGAAAAGCCCTGGGGGAGGATTTCATTCCCCCTGAACTCCTTAAAATGAACTCCGCATGGTGGGCGAAATTGTTGGCCCCACTATTTACAGAAATTAACAACTCAGGAACCATGCCTCGGACATGACTTAAAGGTGTCATTGTTCCCATTTACAAGAAGGGGGACCCCAATCAACCTGAGAATTACAGGCCTATATGCCTTTTAAGTATTGTAGGGAAGCTGTACGCACGATTCCTTGCAAAGAAACTAGGGGATTGGATGGTAGAGAATAAGATCGTGGAATTAGAGCAAGTTGGGTTCCAACGGGGTAGAGCTACGCTGGATCAGGCACTTACGCTCTCGCTGCTCATTAGTAAATCTGTAAAGCAGACAGGGGAATGTTTCCTTTGTTTCATAGACCTCTCAAGAGCATTTGACTCGATTGATAGGGAGAGGCTGTGGTGGAAACTTAGTGCGACCACAATAGATCGTAGATTATTGTTCCTGATATTAAAATTGCATGAGAAGAATTCTGTTAGGGTCCGTATGGATCCATTATTTAACATGTCGGAGGAAATACAGGTGGAGAGGGGAGTCAAGCAGGGATGCCTACTGGCTCCCCTGTTTAATTTCTACCTGAATGAGGCCATACCCTATCTTAGGAAGTTGAATAGTCACATGCCATCGATTGCAGACAGGAGGGTTCCGGCCCTCCTGTATGCTGATGACACAGTGCTAATTTCGCAGTCCCTGGTGGGATTAAGGAGGGCCATGCAAGGATTTGGGGACTTCTGTCAGCAGGAGGGACTCCAAATTAATTATGGGAAGACCAAAACTATGGTGGTAGGACGGAGGAGGCCCGGGGAAACCCACCGTTGGGAAATTGCAGGGAACATCATAGAACAAGTGGATGAGTATAGATACTTGGGTGTTGTTTTCTCAGCCTCAGTGAGTTGGAAGCCCCACCTAAGGGCTGTACTAGCGCAATGTAGGAGCTCAGCTGGGGCAATACAAAAAAATTTCTTTGCGCAAGGGGGGAAATTAGTGCTGCCAGCGCTCCGGCTATTTCGGGCAAAAACAGTGGCACAGTGTTTATATGCAATCCCCCTGTGGGGCCCAGTGTTTTCAGAGGAGCTGGAGGCGATACAGAACCAGTTTTTACGGGTGATCCTGGGTGTCCCCTGGGGGACCCCAGCAATATTACAGAGGTTAGAAACAGGGAGTGTGTCTATGTGGTCTTGGGCCATGGTAGCGATAGTGAAGTATTGGGTTAAGATTACTCTGGCCCTCCCGCAAGAGGCCTCTCTGCTGGGTTTGGCGGTAAGAGAGGAGCTCGCTGACCCTTGGTTTGGGTTGGTGGAGAGACTGATAAATTCCCTAGGGTTTTCTAGAGGCACTGAGGTCAATGGGCTCTAAGCAGGCTGAGTGTCTGTTACGTAAAAGGATCACCGATCAGGAATTACAGAGGGAGAGGGCGATGTTGGCTGTACAGAAGGTGGCCCCAGCGTATAGTCCCCCGGGTAGGGTGGAGGATGAGCGGAGTTACTTATTTCAGTGGCTTAATTATAACCGACGCAGAGTCTTTACTAGTTTAAGATGTAATGTATACCCCTCAGAAATGCGGGATGGGAGATGGGGAGCTATCCCCAAAGAACAGAGACATTGCTTCCTTTGTAATAACCAAGAAATGGATTCTCCTAGTCATATTCTGTTTCACTGCCCGGTGCTTGCAGCGGCTAGAGCCGCGGTGCTGGATGTCCATATTGCCGAAGAAGGAGGAGCTTATCGACACCCAGCGGTTTTGCTGGCGAGACTTTTGGACCCCAAGGACTCAGAGAGAACAAGGGCGGTGGCTAAATTCTGCCAAATTTTTATTAGAACAAGGGATGCCTTGAAGATTAGAGGGTAGGGGTTTGTTGTGACGGGGGGGGGGGGGGAGATTTTGCCTTTGTGGTAAGGTGTTAAATGAATATCATTTTTATTTTAGAATACACATGTATGGTTGAGTATATTTGGGATGTGCCGTTTTTATGGATTTTGTTATGGCCTGATGGCAGACAATAAAGAATTTTGATTTGATCCCCCAATTCCCTTAATTCACAAGATACTTCTGAAAGCTGCACAAGAGTCAGCAGATATGATTCTGGTTGCCCACCAATGGACCAGACAGTTCTGGTTTCCAGCATTGCTAGAGCATCAGGTCCTACTTTGCTGTCCACTTCCTTTGATTTCAGACATTATTTCCACCTGCTTGAGGGGAGTGTGGCAGCAGGACCTCCTCTCCCCCCACCTTACAGCTTGGAGGATCTGCTTCTCCCTGCAGAGTTGTTTGTTTTTTTTTAAAACAAATTTAATAGCAAGTCATAAAGCCTCCACTATTTTTATTTATTTATTTAATATATTTATACCCCGCCCCTCCTGCGAACAGCTTGGGGTGGCTAACAATCCAATATAAAACATTTAAAATATTTAAAACATATAAAACAATTCAAACAGGGATAGACAAAATTATACGAAAAAATAGACAGGTAGAGGGAGAAAAAGCCCACTAACCCACCCTCCCCAAAGGCCTGGGCGAACAGCCAGGTTATACAAACTCGCTGGAATGTTAAAAGGCTTGGGGCCAGGCGAGCTTCCTCTAGAAGGGAGTTCCAAAGACGCAGCCTGGCCACTGAGAACGCCCTCTCCATTGTGGCCCCCCGCTTAACACGGGGGACCTCCAAGAAGGCACCCCTGGCACACTGAAGGAGCCTCTCTGGAGCGCAGAGGGCGAGGCGATTCCCTGAGGTATGAGGGGCCAAGACCGTGAAGGGCCTTATAGATTAATACTAATACCTTGAACCTGGCTCGGCACGCTATTGGCAGCCGGTGCAGAGCCTGGAGCACAGGTGTTATGTGGTCCCGGTGACACATCCACGAAAGGAGGCGGGCTGCCGGATTCTGCACTAGCTGCAGCCTCCGAACCAGGGCAGCCCCACGTAGAGCGCGTTGCAGTAGTCCAGCCTCGAGGTGACGAAGGCATGGACGAGGGAGGCCAGGTCCGGTCCAGAGACGTATGGACGCAACCTCTGCACCAGATACAACTGGTGGAAGGCAGCTTTCGCCACCCCCTCTACCTGCTGCTCCAAATGGAGATCCGCGTCCAGCACCACCCCCAGACTCCGGACCTGCTGAGCTACAGGAGGGCGAACCCCCCCAATTAGGGGGGCCGACATCTCCCTTGCTCTCCCCACCACCATCACCTCTGTCTTATCGGGGTTGAGCTTCAGTCTGCTCTGCCACAGCCTCCAAGCACTGGGATAGCAACAAGACAGCAGGCTCTCACAATCTTCCCCAAGTGCTGCATGTAAACATTAAATAATAACGGAGACAGAATAGAACCCTGTGGAACGCTGCAGGACGACGAGTGGGAGCAAGATTTTTCAGCTCCCAGCACTACCCACTTGCATCTTCCCGAGAGGAATGAGCGGAACCATTCAAGAACAGTCCCGTCCAGCCCCCCCAGGTCACCCAGCCATCTCAACAGCCCATGTTCCACGGTATCAAAGGCGGCCGAGAGATCTAGCAGGATGAGGAATGTCGAACGTCGTGTGTTCATCTCTCGGCGGAGATCGGCGACTAAGGCCACCAACGCTGTCTCGGTACCATAGCCGGGGCGGAACCCAGATTGAAAAGGGTCCAGGAAACCGATGCTATCTAGGTGCACCTGGAGCTGGATCGCCACCACCCGTTCAATAACCTTCCCCAAAAAGGGGAGGTTAGAGACAGGTTGGTAGCTGGCGAGTGCGTCAACGTTCAATGATGGTTTCTTCAGCAGGGGGCGCACCACAGCCTACTTGAGGCTGAGCGACAACCTCCCCTGCTGCAAGGACGCGTTAACCACCCTCGCCAGCACCGTTCCCAATGTCTCCCTGGAGGCTTTCACCAACCAGGACGGGCATGGATCAAGTTCACAACAGGTGGCTCTCACAGACCCCAAGACATCCGCTACATCGGCCGGCATCACTTCCTGAAACTCCCCCCACAAAGATGGACCAGACGGGGCCTCCATCCCCTCACGCTCTCTACCTACTGTCTCTAATCCAGTGTCAAAGTCGCTCTGAATCCGAGCGATCTTGTCTGCGAAGTAGGTGACAGACTCCTCACAGCGGGCCTGGGACAAGTCCCCGTCCAGGCGGAGGGAGGCCGAACTGACCAGCCCCCACACCACCTGAAACAGCTCCGCCGGGCGTGACTTTGCAGACTTATGAGGACAGCAAGGAACTCCTTTCTTGCTGTCCTCACAGCCTCAACATAAGACCGCAAATGGGTCCTATGGAGAAGTCGGTCGGAGTCAGATCGAGTCCGACGCCAGTGTCGCTCCAGCCTCCTGCCTTACTTCATCCCCCGCAGCCCCTCAGTAAACCAAGGGGCCCTGTGGTGACGAGACAGAGGTGGAGGGCATCTCGGAGCCACCCTTTCAATGACCTCCTCCAGCACACTGTTCCAACGCTGGACCAGCTCATCAACAGAGTGACTGTCCAGATCCAGGGTTAACTCCCTCAGGACCTCTTGGAACTGCTGAGTTTCCATCAGCCTCCGAGGGCAGACCATCCTAACTGTGACCCCTTCCCTCTCTCGAGGGGGTGCGCTGAGAGACTGGTCTGAAGGAGATAATGGTTCGCCTCCCCCACAACCATACCCCCCGCCTCAAGGCCAGAACCAAATATCAGGTCGAGGATATGCCCCCCCCACATGTGGTTCGGGCGGGTGACTTCCTGGGACAAATCCATGGTTGCCATGGCGGCCATGAATTCTTGCTCCGCCCCGACAAGGCCAGCATCGGCTTGAACGTTGAAGTCCCCCAGGACCAAGGTCCTGGAGGAGCCCAACACCACCTCTGAGGCCAGCTCTGCTAGAGCGGCAAGGTATGCTGCTGGGCAAGAAGGGGCCCGGTATACCAGCAGCACCCCTAGCTTGCCCCCAGCCAAATCAGACACCACATGAAGGACCTCAATACCTAAAATCTGGACTGGATACCTCCCAACAGGCCAGTCCTCTCTAAAAATAATCGCTACACCCCCTCCCTGGCCACCTGTGCGGGGCTGGTGCTGCACGGCATACCCGGCCGGAACGAGATCGGCCAAAGTTGGTCCGGCCATCTCGTCCAGCCAGGTCTCCGTAATACATGCGAGGTCCACAGCCCCATCCGAGATTAAATCCCGGACCACTGGGGCTTTAACAATGGACCTCGCATTCAGCAACAATAGCCCCCCACGAGTGGACCTTGGACCTGACACCTCCCTCCACCCCAGCGGGGGGCTGATATGCTGAAGCTCCCGCAAACACCGAGGTCCTCTGGGAGCACAACTCATCCAACCCCCTGAACCATACTGTCCACGCCCAAGAACCACCCCTATGGCCGCACCACTCCCCCGTCCGCCAACTCCTGCCCCCCCAAACCTGGCTGCTTGCCCTGTGGCCTCCCACCCCCCCAAAACTTACCCCCTGATCTCCCCCGCCGTCCTGCTGCCACCAGGGGTTGGCACTGAGCCACCCTCACCAACCACCCCCCTCTAACCATCTATAACCCCCCACCCTTCCCCCTAGCCCTGAACACAAAAAGAACCCCCGCTACACAAGCTCCCCAGAGTACCCTGCGGCCCCGAAGGGCCGTGCTTTTTGGCCGCAGTACTTTGGACCGTGGCCTGTGGCCGCTGGCAGATGCACATATAGCCCTCCAGCTGCTTCCGGGTGGGGGAGGGGACAAGGTGGCCCTCACTAGGGCCACATACTCCATGAAATGGACCCGTTTTTCTTTGTGGCTAGCCCCCTTTGGCTTAGACCCGGTCGTCTCTCCTCCAATTCATTTTGCAATATTTATTTGACCTTGAACAAATTTGACCTCTTCAGTAAAAGTACATATGGCAGCTATCTCTGTATCATGTAATCCCCCTTATCTTGTTGTTCATAACGATAAGGTCACCCTGAGGCCTCACCCAGCTTTCCTTCCCAAGGTATCCTCAGAGTTTCATCTAAACATGCCCCAGAGCAGCTCCTTCGGTCTGCCGTGGGTGCCTTCCTGGAGGTCCCCCGTGTTAAGCGGGGGTCCACGATGGAGAGGGCATTCTCGATGGCCGGGCTGCGTCTTTGGAATTCTCTCCCGGAGGAAGCTCGCCTGGCCCCAAGTCTCCTACCATTTCGGCAGGTTTGTAAAACCTGACTGCTCGCCCAGGCCTTTGGGAAGGGTGGGATAGGGTTTTTACTCTCCATGCCTTTTATTTTTTATTTTTCTTATCCCTGGATGTTTTAATTGTTGAGGTTTTAAAAGAAACAAATGTTTTTATGAATTTTTAATTGTATGTCACCCCGGGATGCCGTAGGCATATGAGGCGACTCATAAATGTAAGTAAATAAATAAATAAACAAACCAGTCTATAAACTTACCTGTTACTCCCCCCCAAGCCTCATTCCTCAGCGGGTGAGGCAGCGCTTCAGACATTAGATTGTCGCAGGGCCACTCTCTTCTATTTGAAATGGACTAAGGGCCTTAAGAAAACTGACCACTTGTTTGTTTCCTTTTCTCCCAGATCAATTGGTCAAAAGTTAACCAAGTAAACTTTATTTGGATAAAAAAAATGTATAGCCATTAGGGGTGGGCGTGCC
>QEPC01004754.1:406266-446693 GCA_003113815.1 Sphenodon punctatus
GGGGGGGGGGTCAGGTTAGGGGATAGGATGTTGTGCGGTGTGGGGGAAGTAGGAGTCGTGGTTGGGGGAGTAGGTCCGGACTGGAGATATTGCGGAGGGGGGGCGGGAGGTTTGGCGGGAGGTGTCGGGGGATGTTGTGTGGGGGGCGGGAGGTTTGGGCGGGTGTTGGGCGTCAGGGAGATGTGGCGCGGGGGGTGGGAGGTTTTTGGAGGGGCTCAGGAAAGTAGACTCACGTAACTTTCCTGATGCTTTGTTTTGCCTGTAAGCAGCTGCTCTACTGTGCATGTGCGACCCCACAGAACTGAATTTTTGATCAATAATAACTCGGTTTTGGCTGCATCAATCAGTATCATATTTCAGAAGCACTTGTTGTTGATCTCATTCTTGAAGCCAGTGGAGTTTGGGGCTCAACTCATCCAGGGAGAGGAGATATTGATGATTCAAATACGTGAGGACGGTGTGCATTTTGACCACAACCAATTAACGTTTAAGCAGTTATAACATTTTATTTTCCTAATGGATCTTTTTCAAACTTTGTGGATATGATGGTCCTCACAACTTACAACCATGGTTAAATTTTCAGAAATGTAGGTCAAGCGGTTTCCTCAAAATCAGGGCTTCAGCAGTCCCCTGTTTATAATAAACAGTGGCTGTGCATTTAAGTTTCAGGCAGCTACTGCTGCCTGATTAGTTAATATTAAATGTGAACTTAACACAACTTTCTCTTCTCTCTCTCTTTTTTTTAAAGCCGGACAATGAAATCTCTTCAGACTGCAACCATGTAAGTGTTAGATTTTCTTTATGCTCTCATTTTATTTGAAACCATTCTCTTCAGCAAGTCTTTTTTATATGGCTAGTTTGCAGAAATATTGCTTTCTTGTTCTATCTAGGTTCCTGGGCTTACTCCCAGGAGGTGAATGCAAGACAATTTATATACTACTATATGGCCTCCCTTTTATACCTCCTAAATTCTGGTCTCCAATAGAGAAAGCGGGTGACTTAGAAGTCTTCACCTGTGGCTCATTTTGTTTAGTAGGTATATCCAAAACATTTCTTGGTTGTACAGTGTGACCTCATCTTTGCTTCAGAGGCTTACGTTTGCAGTTCACAAGCTGCAGGGCTTCAGTGGAATTACTCCTGAATAAGTGGCTTATGTAGCATAGCCTAAAAGTTACAGTAAGCAATGCTTCCTCTTAACTGGAAATAAGTCACTTGTCATAGTGGAACACTAAATCCATAGTTTGCCTGTGAGCATTTGACCTACACTTATTCCTCACCCCTAAAGATCTTAGCCCCCCCCCCCCTTTTTATGAGAATGCTGCAGTAAGTTTGAAAAGAGGTGTACCAACTAGATTTGTGACTTCTCCCAAGAATCAAGGTGTATGGAATTCAGAGATTGTTTGAAGCACGCTGCAGGGTCCGATATGGGCACCCTTTATCAGTGATCTGGTTTTCATACTAACACTCCAGGATGCCAGCTTGATATTTGAAATTGCAAGAGTGAGCAAGGGATACTTATCCCTATTGGATTCATGTGTATTACAGGATTTGCTGAACTTTTTTGTCTGCCATTGGTGCACACTTTTCAGGCAGCCTGTGAATAGTTTCACATATGAACTGGACTTGCAACAAACTGCAGTGCAGGGACATTGTCCAAAGTAGCCATCCTTGTAGTGCTCAAGACTGTGCTGTCTACCTGTGTTTGAGTGCATGTGTTAGGGATCCTATCTAAGGCATACTCCCACCTCTGTTCCTACCAGCTACGTTTGAGTGGATTTGGGAACCATTTTAGAGGTTTAATATCTTAAGGGCCTTTTTGCTAAATTTCTGTGTGTGTGGTTTCTTAGATTATTAGTATTGATGCAGCTTAGAATGTTTTGTTATATACATAATAAACCAGTGGTAGTTTCCACCAAAACGGCTTTTGGCTCTAGGAAATGTAGCAACTGTTAAACACAGTTTAGTCACAGATGGAAAATATCTTGCATTCCTGGGAGAGCAGCATGTTTCTGATACTTGAATGCCTGTAAGGCATTTACCTAGTGGCTTGAAAATACAGAAAAAGTAGACTCAATCTTTGTGACAAGAGGCTTTACTGGAAGTGCCATTGGGCAGTGCCAAGCCAACATCAGTGTCTCCAGAAAAAGCTGGCATGGAGAAATGCCTTGGCACTAGCTAGATACTGCCAGTCTAACTGGTGAGGGTCTGGATGACATTGAATCACAGTGCCAGCTACAAAGGCAACAGAACTGAATTGCATCTTACCAGAACAATCTGTTCCACCACCATCCCACCAGGCACTCCCAAGATGTCCCGACAGACTTCCTCCACCTTGTAAAAGATAGATCAAACCAAGTATAAACATCACTTTCAGTGACACCGGCCAGAAAGAAGCTAACAGTGCAACAGCTGACAGAGATCCCTGGAAAAGCAATATTTGGCACTGCACTGTTGCCCCACATAGTGATTACGGATACCATTGCTGCAGTCGCTTGTTCTGAGACCATTGGCATCACAATTCCCATAGACGGTGGTGTAACAAGTCTGGGGAAGGCCTGGGCTCAGCCCACAATTATGCCCCCCTCCTGGGTGACTCTGAAGCCTTTTCCTTTTTGCTGCTCCACTAGCAGAACATTTTGACAGTAATGATATCCTTTTCTACCGAATTTTCCTGCCAAAACAAGCACAAAACCCTTACATTTGGACATCTCTAAAAATCATCTTTAAAGTAACCATCTTTAAAAACGATGAAAAAACATGGTTTTAAAACTGTCCTTAAAACCAAATCTGGACATCTTTTAAAAACCTAAACCTCCAAAATTATTTCGGACAACAAAATAGACAAAGCATAAGCACACAAAGAGCTTTAGTAAGAGAAGTTTGTGCTTCAGCCCCGTTTTACATCATGACTCCAGGACTCTACTGGAATTCTACAATCAAGATCTACATGGGCAAGCATGACCTCTAAATCTTGCACATGACCCTAACTCTCCCATTTTATATTATATATTTATTTGAGTTATACATTTGATCTTATCTTGGCTCAGCACACTTCTGGGCTGTACTTAGGCTAGTATGTCAGTTGATATAATTGTCAACAAGAAAAGTATTACTTAAAACATTTCAAATTGCATACAGTATATTACATCAATATAAAATTCACTTTTATACACCGATATGGGACAGTCCAAAATTATGTCTTTCAAGAAAGGAAGAAGGGGACAGCAAAACTGAAACAAGGAAGTTGGTTTTTAACACAGTGGAGGTGAGTGGGGTGGCCTCTGTGGGGGGGGGACTGGTGCTGGGGTATTGCGGTCAGTGGGGTGAGCTCTATGGGGGGGGGAAGAGACGGTGTGCACCTACCTTGTCACTGGCAGCGCAGTGCTTGGACTTGGAACCCTGCTCTAATACTGGACGGTCTGAGGAGAAGGAGATGATGAGGTGCAGACCTGTGTAAACGCAGTGCTGTGGCTGCTCCTGCTCCCATCTCGCACAACTCCTCTCCTCTCTGGACTGGGCTACTGAGTGAGCCGGGAGGAGGTGGTCAGCCTTCCCGCTTCCCCAAGATGAGGGAGAAGAGCCCTCCCCATGTCAAGAAGCTCTGGGTCCGGCCAGTGCAGTGTAAAAGGATGTCCCTCTTTGGCTAGCCTCTGAGTCTCGCACATGTGCAAGCTGGCTGGGGCGGGCATGTGGGATAGCTGGCAGCAGCAAGGGCTGAAGTTTATCACCCATCCTCCACCTCATACTGCATGCGCCTGCCGTTTGCCTGCTCCCCACCAGACTCCAACCCTGGCGGTTAACTCCCCAGTTGGCTCCAGGCCCCCCAGAAACCCAGGCCTGGGTGTAACTGAGCCCCCCCTCCCCCCCCGTAGGCCTCAATAGCTACACAGTGTCCATAGACAGTATCCATTCATTACTGCCTAGAAATGCCACCTTTTGTAGCTGATGCCACTGACATTACAACTGCCAATATAATCTGCATTGTCGTCTTCTTTCCCAGCACATCCTTAACAAGATAGCCCATCACCAGTTCAAAATTCCTTCCCTTCCCTGGAGGTCAAGCTCTAGAATAAGAGCAAGAAGGATACCAATACAGTCTATACTAGAGATTCAAGCTGGAAATTATTCTCTTTTCTTTAATTGTATTTTATGTAAAATTGATATATAAAAAATTTGTAATTGTTACAGCAATTTCGGCTACGTGTTCTTAATAGCAAATTGATTGGTTATCTCCCCCCATTATAACTCTGCTCCATCCTGAGAACCTGTTCCCTTTTTCGCCACAAACATTTTCTCTTTTCTCCTTCCCTTGGTCCCTACAGTCTATTCCCTCTTTCCTAACATGCAGATTTTTGTAGCCCTCCCTCCAGTTAGTTTTCTGTGCCTTCTTCATGTTTCTGCTCTTGAGCTTACAGCCAGAAAGGATGGATGGGTGTTGCTGTTAGTAAAGTCTTGAATAATAACAAATAATGAAGTTTATACTGGGTAAACCAAATTTTGTGAAAATGACCGGCTATGCTGTACATAATGAAACGTAACCAATCCATCTCACTGCTGTCTTACAAGTAAAAAAAGCGGAGGAAACAGGCTTAGCATGATATTTACTGGGAACGGTTTTTTAACCAAGTAAAAACCTGTTTTTCCCCCCATTCTGGGAAAAGTCAGTCCTAGGCTGCATTCTCACCTGCGGCGGCAGTGGCGGCAGCAGGAGAGGCGAGGGCGATGCGGCAGCACGGAGGGGCTGGGGGCTGGGAAAAGAGCCGGTGTGAATGGGGATCTGCCGTGACTTCCTAGCGCATGTCGGCAGGATTTTGCGCCCTGACATGCACGCGAGAAGCTGTGGCAGATCCCCGTTAGCACTGGCTCTTTTCCTGGCTGCCGGCTCCTCCATGCTGCCGCGTCTCCCTCGCCCCTCCCGCTGCCGCCACAGGTGAGAATGCAGCCCTAGTTTTAAGGCATTAATACCAAGTAAAAACCCATTTTTGTGCCAACTTGCAAAAAGTTAGTCCTAGTTTAAGGCATTAATACTTTCTATTAAAACTCTTTTAATGAATCCGCAGCAGATTAGCTTTAGTTATATTTTTGAATTGCGATTACAAAGGGTAATTAGATTTTAAGGCAGTAGATTAAAGTATTTATTATTTATTAATTACTAGTTGGTATAGATTTCAGATCAACATGAAAAATGTGTGAGCTGCCTCAGAGACGCATGATATAGCTTATGCTCATCTAAGGCAAGAGTGGACTGCACGATATGGCTTGGGGACAGCCTGACCAAGACAGCCCTGCAGGGCTGAGAGGAAGACCCAGTCAGGCTGGGCTAGGACTGTCTACTCAAGGGCCCTTCACAGCTAGCACTGAGCGGTACCGTGCCTGCTAGTCTAGTCCAGCAGATGCAAACTCCACGTTTGGCACCGAGTGTGGCACCAGGCCTTCCAGCACCACTGGGGTAACTGCATTTAATAGAAACCCCTCTAGCAGAGGAGGAGTATCCCTGGGAAGAGCCAAGCAAGAAAAAGGAGAGAGCGGAGAGTTCAGATTCTCTCTTGCTTTGTTGGACTCTCGGCAGGAGGAGCATAGGGTCCATCTTGAGGAACACCCTGCTAGATCTCTCGCGGTGGAGATAGTTTTATTCATATGATGAGCTGTAGGAGTGCTCTCTAAAGATTTTCAGCCCCTCAACTTCTTCACCTCTTGGACACTCAGGGACTCGATACCGATCGAGAATACCTCAGCATCACTTTTGCGCACTGCAGCACTGGACTGTGGCATCAACCAGAGGCGATGATCCCTATAGGAACTGGGACTACTCTCTCATTGCAGTTGCTGCCCTTTGCCAAATCACTGGAGAGAGCCACCTTCTGTACACCAGGACGGGTACCGTAGAGACAGGATTAATGCTACTCCAGGTCTAGATGGGACTACTCCCAGCACTGTCGGCACCTGGACTGGTGGAGCTCACATTCCCAATACTTCTTGCCTCATTGCAAACTATAAGCTCAACCTCCTGAGGAACTGCAGCAGCTACCTCCAGAGCCAGCAGCTCCTGTGCCCCCATCAATCCTTCCTCTTGCTAACCCTCCTGTTGCTGAGCCAACCTCCAGGTCCGATTTCATTTCCCTTCATGGGGTTCATTCAGATGGCATCGCTGGCACTGACCCTTTGCAGCACCTTTCCCTTCTGAGGCCATCTTGCCACCTATCTTACCTGTGGCATTGCAGGCATCACCAACTGGCCATGCAGTGCACTCTTTGGTACCACTCGTGCTTCCTCTGAGACTCTTCTTACAAGCCCTATTTGCCCGTCTGGCACCCCCACCAGCACACCCATCAACTTTTCCCCCAATTAGGACACTAGCAAGGATGCTCCGCCATCTCTGGTACTGGACTGTGTGAAAGTGGGCGCTCCAACCTGGGACAGTCTCTGATCTGGCAGCCATACTAGCCATTGAAGATGTCAGGTCTTCCCAGGCTATGCTTCAGAGGCTTATTACAGCCGTGCCTCTTCAAACAGACTGCAATGGGCCCTGTATTTGGGATCTGGGATCTCATGGGTGGAAACATAGGACAAATCATGCTCCCCATCTTTGAGAAGCTTCTGGAACTGTGGGAGAATCCCTCCTCTGCCACACCCATGAACAAGTTGGCAGGTGTGCTATATAATATTCCTTGGGAGGGCTCCTTGATGTTTTTAAGACATCATTCACAAAGCTCCCTAGTCATCGCAACAGCTATGCAGCACTCCAGGTTGTGTACGGTGCAGACTTCTCCCCTCAGACTGCAACTGTCATCTCTTCGATGTCCTGGTCTGTAAAGCCTTCTCCTTTGCAACCTTTCTCAGGGCTGCCAGCTACTTGTGTGGCTACCAACACTGGTTGTGGTCTCAGACAATGTCTACTGTGAACCCTGCACAGCTGACAGTTCTTGAGAAAGACGGCACTCAAGTGGCCCAATTCCAGGTAACCAGGCACATGCACACTGCAGACTGTGCAGTCCATAGTAAAGTATCGACCTTAACAGTTAGGAGGCATGCATGGCTTAGGTTAATCGTTCTAACTCTGGAGAAGAAAAGCTGGATAGACCACCTCCCTTTTGATGGTGTTGGCCTCTTCTCATGAAATGCAGACACCGCACAACCTTGCTGTAGTTCAAAGTTGAGCAGAATGGAAGCGGTGAGAGCCCTGGATGAAATAGGAGTGTGGGATGTGCTCGAGACTGCAACTTTTCTGGATGTTTGTGCACTGCCAGAAGTAAGGAAGTCACTAATGGAGACTGAACCCTTCCTCTTGTTTTTCCTCATCACTGTCCTGACGACAGTGAGAGGATACTTGCGGGGTCACTGGAAGTGCCTTGATCGGATGGTGGAGCTGAATCTCTGGGGGGGGGTGAGGAAACAAGTGGCTTGGGCTACAGGAAATGTGTACTGACTGACTGGCGAGCTTCTTGCCCTACACAAGGTTTGGATAAGCAGAGAAGTGCAGTGTGCCCTGGAGAGTGGGGATGTTTACACAAAGGGTAAAATCTGTAACAACCACACACAACTACTAAACACAAAAATGTTACTGGGAAATACAGTAAAAAAAATTACTAAATTAATTATAAACTATACAGTTTATAAATGACAATATCAAACACTATAATGAACCAAAACCAACCCTAAACAATATAAACAGTAAAACCAATCCCAACACATTTTGAGCGAACTGCTCTTCTTCAGGGAAATCTTTTGGGAAACATGATATACAAAAGAAATATACAATAGCAATATTCTTTCTGGTCAATCAATAGACCTAATAGTCCTCTGAAGCCTCAAAACAGCTTTCAAACTCCGTCTGCCACCTCTGTTCTTGTAGGTCCTGAGAAGTCTATAAAGTAGCCTTCAAGCTCAAAATGGCAGTTGTGTGTGTACAAGAGGCGCATGTTTGGGATTTTATGTGAAAACACTATGACAGGCGAGACCCTAATAAAACTGTGCACTATTGCGGTGAGCTGTGGATGTTAGAAACTGGCTGGTGACAACATGCAAAAACGGATTGCTTTCAGTTTCACTTTTTAGCTTTGCTTTCAATTTTCACTGTAGGTGCTCAGTAAAGCATGCAATTTGCTCAACAAATGCAGCATTCTGAGCATAGCCAAAGGTTACTTCCAGCCAACAAGTGCTGGTAGGTATAAAACCAGGTATGAACCTCTATGGGTATGGATAGCAGTGCTGGACCACCTCTCATAATAGCCCAGAAGCGAAAACCAGCTGGTGGTGCTGCTTGTTCCCATGGTTCACTGCAGCTGAGAGAGATGATGAGGGGTTGGTGAGCATTGCAGGAAAGAATGCTTGCCTGTGTATTAAGTTTGTTTCACTCAACCTGTGAGTGCAGGCTGCCCAAACACACACTAAATGCATGGACCTGTTCCGAACTTCAGCAGGTTATATTGTTTTTGTTTAACACCCATAGGAGATGAAAGCTTGTGCTCCAATCTGAAACCAAAGTGTGTTTATCATGTTTGAGACTTTATCTCTGGCTGTAGTAATAACACATTCTTATCTTTTTTTTTTAACTTAGCTTTTGTGGAACTACAAGCTGAACTTGACTACAGACCCTAAGTTTGAATCTGTGGCCAGAGAGGTCTGCAAATCCACCATATCAGAGTTGAGAGAGAGATGGCTGGTGCATCTGGTGTTGTATTTCAGGTTTTCTATCCCTCTGCTGCTGAAGGAAATGTGCTTTACATTTCTTCTAAATTGGGGTTTTAAAACAGGTCAGTATTTTTAAATACCAGTTAGCTCTTAAGTGTAAACTGAGGACGTATCTACATTAGAAAAGCACTTTGTAAAGGCATCTCATTGTAAAAAAAAACCTAGACACACAAAGTGGGTCCAATAAAAGATATCATTCGAACATCTGTTGGTGGTGGAAATAAGCAAGCTTTCGGGGAAAAGTTGTTTTTCTACCAAAACCTGAACAAGACAAGATGGTTTAAAAAAAATTGTTTTAATCATGGTTAAAACTATATAACTTAACCATAGTATTTGGTATACAAGTCTGCCACCATAAAAAGGGCATTATGTCTCTATGTTCGTGTCCTGGTAAGAATAGGTTAAAAAATTTTTTATTTACAGCCTTTATAATTTATTTTTTTGGCCGCCTTCAACCAAATAAATTGACAGAAGCTATGGGTTAAACTGGAGGAGGTAGGAATGGCTAAAAGATTATCATTAATTATTTCCCTATACTCTAACACCTCACTCAAAGTATAGTTGAGTAGTCAGGACTTCTTGTCAGCACCAGTTGATACCTCTTGAGGTGTGAGACAGGGCTGTCTTCTGGCCCCGATGCTCTTTAATCTGTACGTTAACCATTTGATTTTGGCACATCGGGATAGTGGAAGATACCATATGCCTAAAACAGTGGCAGCACCTCGCTTTGGTGCTGGCCACAACTAGCCCCCAGCGGCAGCGCCCAGCACCTGTCCAGCACCGCAGGCAGCACGACTCTGTCAGCAGCTGCTGTCTGTCTGACTCCTGGAGCATGCGTGCGGGTCAGTGCGAGTCACGCGGCGCACAGGAGCTTAAAAAAATGATCCTCGACTGGGATCCTCCCCATTGTCACTGGGGAGTGGGGGCACACTGGGGACACACTGGGGGAGTGGGGGCACACTGGGAATAAAGTTGGTTGGTTCAAGATCAATTGGAATAAGGGTTTTGTTCACTTGATGATGTGGAGGGTTTGTTTTTGCTGCTGTCTTTGGGGGTCTCTGGATGCCTTTGGGGGCTTTGAACCTGGGCAGACTTGTGGAAATGGTTTGAGTCTGCAGCTTTGCTGAAACTGACATTTTAACCTGCGCAGGTTGGGGGAAAGCTTTGTGTCTGTCCTGTGTATCTTTGCTAAAACTGCTTGTAAGTGAGGTTTAAGGTTGTCTGCTTTTAAACCTGGCAGATGCAGGAGGTGAATATAACCAAAGAAGCCCCAATTCCTCAGGCTTAGAAAAGGACCTGTTTGTTTGGACAGACATTGGCTGGTGGGGATACAGTGTAGATAGGATGCTGTTTTGGATGGGCTTCTTCAGATCCATTCCAGGTGACTCACTATTATAATAGCTCACTATTACTATTGTTACTATTTTAACTAAGAAGGTACCCTGTTTGGGGGGGAGGGGGGGGCAAGGTCTTTGATGGTATTTCCAGCTGGCCTGTATTTGTGTTTAATTCTTTGTTATATTGCTGTGTATTTTGTTACCTTGCTTGCACCATTGTGGTGGTCTGTGCCAACCAATGTGCCATCTTGCTATGTCCTGTGCCACAAAGCTTTTGTTCCCAGTCTCATAGGGGTGGTGGGGAAGAGGGGTTGAAAATCAGGGTTCTTTCTTTTTTTTCTTTTTCTTTTTCTTTTTCTTTTTTTTAAAATGCAGCTTTTTTCCAGGTTTCTTCTTTGGGGTGGATTCCTGTACAGTGCAACAGCATTGTGTAATCTGCCATTCTACTTTACTCAGAACTGCATTCTGCAGCTATTTTGTTGTGGCCCTGAGGTTTTGTATGTGTTAAAGATGTGATCAGGTTTTTTTATCCTGCTATGGCACTACCACTGTTGGAGAGAGAGAGTCATCCTACTGGAGTCCCATCCACTGAATGATGAGATGCTAGTAGAAGGGTTCTCTCTGTCTCCAAGTGGCAGGGTTTTACTCAGCAGCAAGGAGTCCCAGTGTTAACTAATGTTCTGTCCATCAGAATTAGAGGCGGAGCTATGGCAAAACCTGCTTTTAAAATTTTCCAAACCAAAATAGTTTCACAAATCTACTACAGGGCCCACGTTTGGGGACATGTTTCAGCAGTGACAGATTTTCTAGAACCTCTGCAGAATCAATTTATTTGGAAAGTACTAGGTGTTCCCTGGTCGGACTTGCCTACTATTTTAAGGGTGGAGACAGGTTAAGTCCCTATTGGCCAGCGTTGTGGGTTTACGGGTTACTTTTTTGCTTAAGAGTTTTCCATTCACTTCCATATTTTTTAATATATTTTTTATCCTAAGTGTTGTCTAAATGAAAAGTCCAGTGATTTCTGGGCTGCTAAAGATCCTTGGTGGATGGCGATGGTTTCTCAGGTGAAAAGTCTGGAATTCTTCCCTACATGTTGTCTTTGCCTCAAAGAGGAGGTGAGAATTGTTAAGTGTTGGATATTAGATACTGATATTCCGAGTAGTATAACTCAAGCAGTGACATCAGAATTTCCCCAAATTATAGGCTTTGGTTACCTGGCTGTAATGGGGCTAGCTATTTGTCTGATTTGCAAGATGTCACTGCGAGGAAGGCATTTACAGCTGTAAGGCTTCAGACCATGCCTTCAGTAAAACCTCAAGAGGTTTTACTTGGGCAATAAAAGGGGATCCCTTTTGTCAAACGTAGATGTATCTGTGGGTCTAATTAGGTGGAGGATTTGGTTCATTATGTTGTTTTGTCCTTTATATTGTATATTGAGAAAAAAAATGTTTTTGAGAAACTAAATCCACCTGGTCTAGTTCTCGCCTGTTAATCTGTTCATTGGCTGATAGTGGGCCCTGGGGGGAGGGGGTGGGGGAGGATGTTTGACAGTTGTGGACTGGTGGGGAGGTAGAGGGATGGAGTTTTATTGTACTGTTCATTGTATTGTACTGTGTTTGGTGGGTGGGATGTTAGGATGGGGAGTGATTGGGTTAGGGAGGGTGGGATGGGAGGTTGTTTGGGGGGGAGGGAGAATCTCCCCTGCTGCCAGGATGGGACAGCCAAAGGGGGGGGTCGAGGCTGTACAGTTCGACCGGGGTGGGGAGGGCACGACCATAGGGGTCATGATGGGATAGGGGAGATGTGTGATCTCAAATTGGGGGAGTTGCGATCAGTGAGGTGGGGACAGGTGTCTGTTGCGTGTCCTGCTCACTACTGCCCAGGCAAATGAGCAGGTGGTTCTTGGTCAGAGGGCCCCTGACGCCGGTGCTGGTGGTGTTGAATGCGAGATCGGTGGTAAATAAGGTAACAGTCCAGGAAACGATCCTGGATCATGCTGCCGATCTCTTATGTATCACGGAAACCTGGCAGGACAGTGAATCGGGGCCTATTTTGGCTGATCTTGTTCCAGCCGGGTATTCTGTGCAGCATCAGCCACGGTCAGAGGGACGGGGTGGTGGTATAGCCATGATTTGTAAGGAGGGGTGGCTTGTGAGGAGGTATCCGGTGAATCCATATTAGGTATTGAGGGTCTCCACTTTGTGTTTGATTTGGCAGGGGACAGTCTGGGAGTGCTGCTTGTATACCATGCACCTACCTGTGCAGCAGTCTCCCTGCATGCTCTAGCGGGGGTGGTGTTGCGGTCCCCAAGGACAGTGGTCCTGAGGGACTCAACATTTATGCCAACACTGACATGGAGTGGAGTGGAGCATGAGTTCATGGCAACCATGGGCCTATCCCAGATGGTTATCGGCCCGACACATCAGGGGACATACCTTAGACCTTGTGTTTTGCACCAGCCTTGAGGCGGGTACTCTGTTAGTGGGGGAGATATCAGCTGTGCCCTTGTCATGGACGGATCATTACCTCCTGCAGACCTCGCTCCTGGCGCACGTCTGCCCCCGGAAAGGTGCAGAACAGATTCAGATGGTTTGCCCTTGGAGGATGATGGAACTGGAGCGGTTCCGGAGTGCTCTGGGGGAGATACCCTCTAACCTTGACAATTGTCTCATCGATGACCTCGTTGTGCTATGGAGCACCTTGCTGACTGAGACCATTGATCAGACGGCTCCGAGGTGTCCGCTGCCCACGCGACATCTCCGCAAACCTCCTTGGTTTTCCAAGGATCTGCGGTTGCTGAAGCGAGAGGGGCGGCAGTTGGAGTGACAGTGGCGTCGGTGTGCTGAAGCCGACAGATTGTGGCATAGAGCCAGTTTACGAGCCTATGCCATAGCTGTGCGGGCAGCAAAGGAGTTTTTTGCTACCCTCATAGCATCCGCAAAATCCCGGAGCTTTTCCGGGTGGTGCGGGGTCTGGTTGGTCCGACCTCCCTCAACCTTGGAATGGAATCATCTGTTGCCTGCTGAGACATGTTTGTGGATTATTTTGTGAATAAAATCGCTTTTATTCACCACGACTTCGACACTGCACTTATTACGCTAGGGGAACTGGAGGTTATGGAAGCTCCGCCTTGTCTGGCTTTATGAGATCAATTTCAGTCGGTGACACGAGCCGATGCGGTGGATGTGCTGGGGGCTATCAGGACCACTTCTTGTGAATTAGGTCCTTGCCTGTCCTGGCTGGTTAAGACCTGCCTGAAGACAATCAATGGGTCCGTTGCTAGCTGGGGTGGTTAACGCCTCCCTGCGTGAGGGCAGAGTGCTGAGCCGTCTCAAGGAGGCGGTGGTGCAACCTCTGCTCAAGAAACCATTGCTTGACATTGACTTCCTTGCCAGCTATCAGCCTATCTCCTTCCCTTTTTAGGGAAGGTTATTGAACGGGTAGTATCCTGGCAGCTGCAGGGGCATCTTGATTGTATTGGCTTTCTTGATCCCCCTCAGTCCGGATTTCATCCGGGATATGGCACCGAGACTGCGCTTGTGGCTTTGGTTGATGACCTATGCCAGAAATGGACCGGGGACGGTCGACCCTGTTGATTATATTAGATCTGAGTGCCTTTCGCAAGTTACATCTGGTGTGGTGGCTTTGGACGTATGTTTCAGACTCTGACCTGGCCATTGTCGTCCATGCTTTCATCACCTCCAGATTGTAACGCGCTCTACGTGGGTCTACCCATGGTGATGGCTTGGAAACTGCAGCTGGTGCAGAATGCAGTGGCCCGTCCCCTGGTGGGCTTGGGCTGCCAGGAGCATGTTACGCCAGTGCTCCATTCTCTGCACTGGCTGCTGATAGTTTTCCGGGCTCGATTCAAGTTGTTGGTCTTGGCCTATAAAACCCTAAACGACCTTGGTCCTGCTTCTGTGGGACCGCCTCACCTCCCAGGTTCTGGATTGGCCCCTGCGGTTGTCTGGGGGTGCCCTGCTCGAGGTCCCCCGAGTGCATGAGGGAGGGCGTTCGCAGTGGCTGCAGCACGACTGTGGTTGAGGTTGAGGCCTGATTGGCTTTGGATCTCTCTTCTTTTTGAAGAAATTGTAAGACCTGGTTGTTCTGCCAGGCTTTTGGTTGGGGAGGGGGGGGGGGGGAAGGGGGTGATGGGGTTGTTGTATCCTCCTTTTATGATGATTTGGGTTTTTTTAAATTTTATTGATTGTAAGGCGCCCCGAGCTGCCTGTGGCAGGAGGGGCGGGATAGTAAGACTTTTTAATAAATAAATGAGAACACAGTTATGAGTGCTGTAGCTGCCTTTGCTTGGGCCTCTTTCAGGATCAGATCAAGGTTAGCAAAGTCTTTAGACAGCTCTTTGTAATTATTTTGTTTTATCTTTTGAATTGAAGATAAAAGGTTTAAACAATTTTTAATTATGTAGTTTGGGTATTTATAGTTTTTCTATGTTTTAAATTCAGTAATGTTTTCAGTTTGTCTTTTGGTTTTGTACAGAGGTGTGGTGTTTAATATGAATTTGGATGTGTGTTAAGTTTATGTATTTTGTCAAGGCACTTGTCGCCAGTACAATAAACAAACAAACTATATGTCCAAGTGTTATCGTGTGGAATATATTATCCATTATAGAGTGATAAGACATTGTGGACGTAGCTGTAAGATGTTTTTGGTCAAAATATCAAAACACTGTTTCCATGTCAGTGAAAAGTCAACAGAACATTGATGTAAGGCAGATAGTTTCTCCATCTCAAGGGTGGTCCAAACCTGTTGAAACCATTCCTTGAATGTGGGGTCAGCAGACCTTTTCCAGTGTTGTGGTACCAACTGACATGCTGTTTTTAATTAAAATACATTTAATAAAGTGTTTATTTTTGTCACAGTCTATTTTGAGAGTGGACTATGAGAGGCAATTTTAAAATTATTTGATAAAAACGTGTCTCCCGCTCTCTTACTTCGAAAGACCCCTCCTCTGTCTTTCAACCTCCCTCCATGCACCCATACCTTTAGTGTGACCTTGGAAGCTTAGTAGGAGGGAAGCCCTCCTCCTGAAGCTATTGCAGAGCAGGAGTTAGAGTAAAGGATGCATAAAAGAGGAGATGATGGCACCTCTGCATCTGCTGAGGATTTTTCCAAAGGAACAGAAGCCCCAGTAAACTGTCTCATCGCAGACCACCCCATAATACACTTTGCGCCTTCATCCTCCAGTGAAAATAATCACTCTGTGCCATGGGAGCAGTAAAGACGTTGTATGGTCTTGCATATTGTGCTCACTTACAACTTGAGCTCCATGCACCCACGCTTTGCCTTGGTCGTTCAGCCACAATCCTCTTTGCAGGTTGGAGGCAACAGTGAAGTTGGGGACAGAAGAGGGTGAGGGTGCAGCTTGCTGCCTTATCGCCCCTTCCTCCTTTCCCTGTATCCTTTCATTTGGGTTGAAGGGGGGGGCGGGGAGTGTATATATCGGCGCAGGGTAGAGAGGTGTTGGGAAGGGTGTATATTCGAGAAGCCCAACTTCCCCCTCTAATCCACTAGCCTCCACTCCCCTTAGAGAACCAAAGACTCCTGGGAAATACAATAAGCTGTTATCTCTGATGGAGAACAGGAGTAAGATTATGTGTGTATAATGACAAACAGATGAGGAGGTGGAATAATAGGGACTGCAGCGAGAGGGAGCCAGCTATGGGAATGAAGAGAATACTCCCCATGGTATCCTATCACTCTTCTGAATCACTTACTTCACTCAGTACCTCGTCATTCTATTGATCATGGCATTCCACCACTTCCTTGCTGCTGCACTCTATCCCTGTTCTCCCTGTCATTTCACCCATTCCCGTCACTCTCCCTGGTGCCTTACTCATTATTGCCACACTCTTGCCCCCCAACTCCAAAACGTGCGCCTCCATTGTATTCTTTTACAGCCACTTAATGGAATCTGAATTACAATAGGATTTATTTCCAAATTGGCATTGCTGTTGCCTCCATTCCTTCCTATGGGCATTCATTTTATTAATTTCAATATGTATGCAACTTTAAATTGTTGTTAAACGTTTTAAATAGCACTGTCCCCAGCTTCAGTGTTGCCCCCAACCTGCAGAGGAAGAGGATTGAGGTTGAAAGACCAAGGCAAAGTGTGGATGCATGGAGCCCAAGATGTAAGCAAGCACAAATAGTACAACATCTTTACTGCTCACATGGCACAGAAGTTAAGGGGTGGGGGGGGGAGCCTTAACTTACAATTTCCATGCTTTTCGGAGCATGATTGAATTTGTAAGGGCCTTAACTTCTCTCTTAAACAGAAGATTTTTGAGTATATAATTTTGTTGCTTTTTGAAAGGGGAATGCACACCTGCCATATCTCCCCGTACTCCAAATGGCGCCCCCCATGCCAGCTTCCCAGCACCCTTCACTCCAACTGACCCCCCTGCGTCAGGCCATTGCCCCTCTCCTCCACGCCAGCTCCCTAGCACCTCCCAACCCTGTAACTGACTAATCCCTTGGGCGCTAACCAGGATGTGTGTTTGCAGACCTGGGAAGGGCCTTCGGTTTACAAACAAACTGGCTGACTCACCTGACTGCCTTTGCAAGTTGGGGACTGCTCCAATTGTTGTGTCTTTCGCTGCTAGACTTCTCTCCGGGGGTCGGGGAGAGATGGAGGCGGCTTCATTTTGAAATCCTTTGGCTTCCCACTGTTTCCTAGGTAGAACAGTCAAAAAACAAAACAAAACAAAAAAAACTCCTCTGGGGAACACCGTTGTCTCAGCAGAAGCCAAGTTTTTCGTTTTAAAAGTTTTATAAACCAACTATAAAAATTGGAGAACCAAAAAGTGAATTCACAGGAAATGTTCAGGAAGTACATTAGAATTACATTGCCCAGCAGGCAGCACAGACATGCAGAGTGAACAGCAGCAGCATGAACTACAGTTCCCTGCAGCCCTAGAGACATCAGAGCATAGTTAGTGAGGGAAGCGGAAGCCAGAAAAAGTGCATACATGACATTATGAGCTCTCCCAATGACTAATATGGGAAATGAAGACATTTAAAACTTTAAAACTTCCTGATGTATTTTGAAGAATCAAAAAAAGACCTGCAGCAGAACACACCCCATAATTCTCTAACAGCACTTCAGCTCATAAATATTTTTGGAAAGTACACTTTTGACCCAATAAAAAAGCATCTGAAGCAGGAAGAAAAAGCAATTTTTACTCAGATTTTCATTCTTCTCTAAAAATTTTATTTTTTATTCAATATGCATGAAATGCAGTCCAACTGTACCCCTCATGCAAGCGATCCTCTCTGACAAATAGGATAAATGGTGCCAATTGTATAAGTAATAGAATGTTCATGCGATAAACAGAAATGTACATGCTGACCGTAACTATATAACAGATCCCTCCGCTCTATGATAAAACTGTTGAAGCATTTTTACAACCAGGCTTGTTTTGAGTGCTCCATTATAACACCACATTAAAAAAATAAATAAAATACAATGTGTATCTGTCACTGTTGTAAACATTGCACTCTAAATCTTGGATAGAGTTTCTAAACAATGGGAAAGATGGAAAGCTAACTGTACATTAATGTCTTATAAACTGTGGGTCATAATAGTACAAACAGGTAGTATATTGTGCAATTCTATAAAAGTCCAGTTTGATTAATAACACGGTTCATGCAAACCTTTATTTGGTCTTCATTGGCTAGACCATGGGTGGGGAACCTCTGCCCCTGAACCCTTTCTTTCTTTTCTAACATCTCACTTCACCTGTTTAGGCTTTCCTTTCTCTTCTAACCCCATCTCCCTTTTTAATTCCCCTTGCCCAATCTTCTACCTCCACCCCTTTTGGGCTCCTCTTCCTCCTGTTTGCCCCACCCCCTTCTCCTAGAGATGAGGGTGCTTAAGGGAGTTAGCTCAGGAAAGGGAAGGTCCAGATCATGGTTCTGTGCCGGGGAGCTGTCCCCTGTCTTTTGCGTGCATGCCCTCATTACTGCTCCTTTTTTCTGAGTTCATTCTTTCAGCGCAGTCCATGGCTAGGCTTTATTTCGGTTCCTTTACATTTTCTGGGTCTGTTCCCTGATGTGGTTCCTCCCCAAGCACTGAAAGACTGAGCTCAGAGTAAGGGAGCTGAGACAATGTTGATGGCATGCACTCACGGGTAGGGGACATCCATGATCTTAACACCTCTCCTAACTCTACGCAGCCCTTAAGCACCCCCCACTGCTAACTTCTGTGCGGACCTCAGAGCTTGTACTAATTTTTAAGGAGATCCCTAGGAGGGAAAAGATTCCCCACCCTGTCCTAGGGTGATAACTAACTTAATGTGACAGGTCTGACTGAAACCATGATTTTAGGTTCACCATCCGTGTGCCACAGTCATGCTCCATCACATTCCTAGAGTTCCACACAGAGACTCTATAAAGGCCTGGCCATTCTGATTGGGAAATACACCCTTGCAAAGAGACTTCAGGAGTTGAAAGCACCTCACAGTTCCTGTGAGATCTTCTCAAGATCTGTATTGCAGACCTGCTCCTGGAGCCTCATCCTGATGGCTATCTTCTTGGGAACTACTTGCTGTTTAGGGATTCAGCCATTATGCCGTACGTTGGTGGGTAATTGGGCCTTTTCTATGCCAGCTCCCTCAATGTGGAACTCACTCCTTCCAGGTATATATCTGTTCCTCCCTCCTCACTTCTAAAAATTGCCTGAAGACTTTTTTAGTCTTCTCCCTCCAAGTGATCTGATGAACTTTTTGCTGAACTTTGAATGTTGTTTAAATTGGCTGGTATATTTTTCTAGACTGAGAGTATAGTGGGAAAAAAATACAGGCAGAAGTTTTTTCAAAGGATTTATATTAAAAAAACTGCTTTGCATGTAGGTTTGTGTGGTTGTATAGTGTTTCTCTAAAGGAAAAAAAACTGCTGCTCTTTTATGTTACGATGGCCCTGTTCATTCCCCCCGAGTGATCTGATGCTTGGAAAATTTCTTGCTGAACTTAGAATGCTTTAAATTGGTTGGAACATTTTCTGGGCTCACTGAATGTATTGGGGAAAATACAGGTATAACTGAAGTTTTTCCAAATTTATTTCTTGATTTGTTATATTTAATCTTTTGATGCAGTATGAAAACTTGAAAACACTCACTTTTCATGCAGCCCCTAAGTAGGTGTTTCTGAGGGGAGAAATAGTGCTGCTCTTTTTAGTTGTGTTAGCCCTGATGATGTGAATGATGTTACTGGGAATCTTGGGATCTTAATTTTTTTTTTGTTCTTTGATCTTGGAGCTTGCAGGAAGGATGCTTAAAGTGCTATATAAATACTTGATAACAATTCTGATCACACTGAAACAAATGACATATTGCCTCCATTGTTTCCAGTGGGTATTAAAAATGTGATCAGTAAATTATGATGGCTTTAATTGGCTGCAAAGCAATACAGCTGCATCTTTTGGGGGGCAAAGGAGTGTGAAATAACTTTTTTTTAAATTTTTTGTCCTCGCCCTTCCCTCAAAAGCTCAGGTCAGCTTACAGAAAATATAGGCATAAAACATACAAAAGAATATATATAAACATATAAAAGCAATTAAGAGAGCCTAAACCCCACCCACCAACCCTCTCTCAACCCCTCCACCCCATCCCAATTAACACTATCCCACCCTGCCAAGTGTCTAGTCAAACAAGGAGGTCTTGCATCTCCTTGAAAGTTAAGTAGGCTCTGGTTTAGCTATGCTTTTTTTTTTTTTTTTTTTTAAAGAAATTGGGTTCCACTGGGGGGCACATTGCTTGCTGGTTACTGCTGCTTGGTTGGCTTGGCAGTCAGAAAGCAGCACCATGAGCTGCCCAGAGGGCTCTGTCTGACTCCAGGAGTTAAGTTGCCTCCATGCCAGGGTGCTCCGGGGGTGTGGGGAGGAAGTGGTGTGATGAACCAACCTGGTGTCTGTTGGGCTGGTGGCTGGCTTTTGGTTGCTTGCAGTCTGCATGGTTGACTCAAGTTGACTTCTTTTACCGAGGGTTCTCTGGCTGCCTCCAGGCAGGGGAAGCATGTTAGGTTGGTTTTAAAAAAATAATTAATTGGGTGCTGCCAGACCAGCAGGGGTGGTGCTTGGTTTGCTCAGCTTGGCAGTCAGACAGCAGCACCATGAGCCACCCACAGACCTCTCTCTGCCTGGCTCCAGGAGTTCCCCGCAGCCTGTACCCCGGTCTCCCCAAGTTACCAATGCCACACCAATCCATGCCAAGAGGTTGCCAACCATTGCCCGCCCCCACCCCCTGTGTGTGTGTGCTGTGAATGTTTTGTTGACGAGTCAATGTCCCAACTCCTGCTAGTCTGTTTTTCTGTGCACTGCTTGGTTGGCAATATAATGATTTATTGTAAAAGTGGGTGCTGCCACTGCTGATGGTGGACCATGCATGCTGTGGGTACACAGTACTACCGTGTGGATTTTTTAATTATTATTTCTGCATGTTCACACTTGCACTTTTGTGGGGTTGTCTAAAGCTAGAGCGATTATTTATTTCCCACTCTTAGCAGCCTGCTTTTCTGGGTGGTGCTTTGTCTGTGGGGTCAAGACGTTTGCCAAGATATGACCAGGTAGGACACTGGGGGTATACTTTCCAGCTTTTTTTTTTTCTCCTGGTATATGGTGTGTGGCGAGGGGCTTACTGAAATTAGAAATTTAAAATTCACTCAAGTTTCCTGTAGTGCTTATTTCAAAAGTATGTCACTCTGGCTCTGGTGCCCCATTTCAGAGGAGGGAGGGGGAGAAACATAACATCAGGTCACCCACTGCTCCTGCCTGCCCAGAGTGGCATTGGAAGCTGCATTGTCATCAGTTCGGCCTTGGCTGGCTGCTCCTATCCTGGTGGTGCCCCATGGTGAGGTGACTGGTAGAGAGGGGAGGAAGTGGGTACTTTCAAAAAGATCACCCATTGCCCCTGCCCGGCATGGCAGTAGACAGTAGTACTTAACTGCATGCATTTCTCTGCTGCATGCTGGCCCATTATAGAGGAGAGCGGAATTTTAAGTAGCATCTCATCAGATCACACAGTGCCCCCGGCCTGCCCAGAGTGGGGCACACTCTAGATGTTACATGTGAGATATCAAATGAGATCACATATGTTGCATGACTGTGCCAGAGTGATTAATGCATTGCAGATAATGGATCTCTAGCCTGGGCTGGGGAGGACAGGGGGACCCAGTTGGCACTGGCTTTGATTTTCCCTCTTGTTAATGATGCCATGAAGGGTTTTGGGAGACTATACAGGACAGAGGGAAATATAAGCTCCCACAACCATGACAAGGTACCAGCCCATGAGGGGAGTTCCTTTTAAAATAAATAAATAAATAAATAAATAAATTATCCTATCCAACTATAACAGACACCTAACCTACATCTAATTCTATCTAATTACTGCTGCCTTAACTAAAGTAATACTAAGATATACCTACGTGACCTAACCCAAAGTCAGAGGAGACAGCATCTGAGGACAAAGACTGGAGGAACCCTCAGTCCTTGTCAATTTGTCTGGCAGACGGGGGAGGAGGCACTGACATCCACCACAAGAGGAGCAGAATACCCCTCACCAGGGTCCCTGGAAAGAACGAGTAGACAACCCTTGGGAAGCCCTGGGACAGAGGAGAATCCTGGGTAGCAGTGCTGGTACTGGTGGGAGGTCTGGCAGTGGGGGCACCTGCATGCCAGCAGTCCAAGCGGCATCCAGCCACCAGTTTTCCGACATTCTGTGCTTCGGTCTCCGAAGTTCGAAGCTTTGGCAAGAACACTGAATTGCCTCCGAGTACTCAGACCATCTATTCGGAACTTCAAAAATCAGTCCGACTACTCGGAAGTACTATTCGGTTCATCCCTAATCAAATTCATGTGCAGACTAAAATTCCATGTTTATCCTTCATTTTACCAGCCCTAAGAAAAGGCTCATGGCTTGCCTTCCTTGACATCAAAGATATTTGCTTCATGTGTTTTATGTCCTTCTCATCTAAAACTCCCATTTCATTATAAATGGCCAACACTTACAGTATACAGGTATCTCCTTTGGTCTCGCATCGGCTCCAAGAGTGTTCTCCAAGTGTGTTGCTGGTGTAGCTACAGAACTCAGGAGACGAGGCATACAAGTTTTTTCTCTATTTAGACTGGTTCCTGATTGTGGACAGAATTTTGCATTTGACGAGACATAGCTGTCACTGTCATTACTCAGGAACCTTGGCTTACTGTTTAGGTCAGGATATAAGTCCAGATAACTATCCCGAGGGCACAGGGAGGGTTACAAAATATAACTAAAACACAGTATTTATGTAACTCCTGTCTCCCAAACGCTCCTATCCTGCCCCAGAAATGCCAGACCAAATAGGAAAAGGCTTACACTGGGTGTTAATAAATGAGATGATAGCCCTGTTCGCAAGCTGTGAGCATCATGTGACACCCGCATCCCGTGGGTGACTGGTAGAGGGGGCACCCAATAGACGGTGGTGTGGATGAGTGTCCTGTGATACTTGGAGCTCACCTCCTGGGAAGGAAGGGAGCAGGGCTTGCAGTCAATGCACAAAGCAGTCAGCCGGGCCAGAGGCTCCATGCACCATCTGAGAGCCCTGCTCGTCTTTCCCACGTGGAAAGGAGACGAACAGGGTTAGTGGCCAGTGTGCACAGCCTCCTTCCTGGTCAGCGCTTCCTAATAGACAGCATGACCCCATGTTGGTCTGCATGCCAACACATGGGAGTGCATTAACCCACATGGTGTCACCCCAGACTTGGGCTTTGGTGAATTTCCAAGGAAGGGAGTTCCAGAGCTGTGGGGCAGCCACCGAGAAAGCTTCCCTGTGGGTCTTGGTTGTATATGCTTGGTATCATGTTGGAATTATTGGGAGGCTGTTCTCTGCTGAACTTGGAGTTTTTGATAGTGAATGAGGAAAAGTTACATCTCACACCTGTCAAGGCACTTCCAGTCATTGGATGAATGCCAATGGGGAGGTGACGTTCTTACCACAAAAGCAGTTCATTTCCACCAAAGACATGGAGTCTATTGCCCCACGCAGTGAGCCACTTCTCAGACTTAAAGGGCTTTTTGCATCCTGCCACAGCAGTCACTCTGCTCGTGTGTGAGGGGGTGGCACCTGTTGCGCGGGTCCCCCCGATCCATGATCGCTCCAGCCACCCCTGCGGTGCCGCCTATGTCAGCGGTTACTGAGGCAACCAACTCCCCCAGTAGTGACGTGCCCACGCTTCCGGGTGCGGCGTAGAGCGTAGGGGCGGGGCCTGGGCCGCTTCGGCATTCTACGCAGCTTCAGGCACAGTGGGGGGCGGGACCTCAAAGATAAAAAGCCGGCGCTGAGCTTCAGCCAGCGCCGGTAATCAGAGTGAGAAGCTGGCCCCCCTCTGGGAGATAAGTGACCTTGTTGTGTATTGGGTGTCTTGTTCTTTAGTGCTTGTGCTTACTGACATTGTGTTGCCGTGATTGTGCTCTGACCTTCTTTCCTTCCCTTGGATCCTACAAGTGAGGCATGGTAGCTGGGTGGTGGGTGAGTGTTTGGGTGTCCCTTACCCCTCCCCTGTGGGACTCCTCCCTTCCTGTGTGTCCACTCATTCTCATTCCCTGTGCTCTGTGGACGTTGTCCTGTTCCCGCACCAAGTCGCACTATCTTTCCTATACCTTCCTCCCGGTGTGTGCGTGGGATTTGCTAGGGAAACTCATAGACTTAGGTCTTTCTCCTCGCTCTGCGCCCTATGATGATAGGGGCCTAGTCTCTGCGAGACTTCATAGGCCCACACACTTTCCTGACAGGCATTTATTCCAGTTCCGCACTGGTCAGAGTGAGGGGAAGCTACGTCTGAGTGCAAGAGTGTGGGTGAGTGGCAGCTCCCTTCCCCTCCCCCCACTAACATTGTGCAGCTCACGATGTGCCCTTTTCAACACTGGGGGCGGAATTCAGCTTTGGGGCCAGGTGGTGGGGGCAGTGTGGCCATGTTTTTTAGGGATTCCCTGACCTTCCAGAGGTAAACAGTGCTTGGCTCATCTGGTATGGAGTGTGTCCATCTTGTTTGATTTGGTCAGGAATAGATTGGGATTCTGTTAGTGTACTGAGCACTCCACTGCACAGCAGTTTCCCTGACTGCTTTCGCTGAGCTGGTCTTGGAGGTGGTGGTGGTATCACCCGGACTTCGTGCTGAGACCAACCTTTTAGGAGTGGAGCAGGAGTTCATGGCCTCCATGGCAACCATGGACTTATCCCAGGTAGCAGTGGGCCCAACAAATGGAAGGGGAGGGACACACTGGATTTGATCTGTACTGGCTTGGAAATGGGGTTTCCAATTATTGGGGGTATTGATATAACACCCTTGTCATTGCAGATTCATTACCACCTGAAGACTTGGATCCCAGCCCTCCTTTGGCCCCATTGGGGTGATGGACTGGTTAGGTTGGTCTGCCCCTGGAGACTTATGAATCCAGCTGGATTCCAGAACTCTCTGGGGAACTTACCTGTTGACCTTGACAGCTGCTCCGTTGGTGATCTGGTCACCCTGTGGAATGGCATCTTGACCAAGGCCATCAACATGGTGGCACCCATACATCCGCTCTCACCGCTGCGCCAACACAGGTCCCAGTGGTAAATGGAGGGCCTGAGGCAGATAAGCGGAAGGGGTAGGCGGTTAGAGCGCAGGTGGCACTTGAATTGTGCTGAATTCGAATGATTGTGGTATAGTTGTGATTTTTTTTTAAAGACTGCCATGGCTGTGGTGGTGGCGAAGAAGGCTTTCTTCTCAGCTATCCTAGCGTCTGTGAAGTCTCGTCAGGCGGAATGTTTCCAGGTGGTGAGTGGTCTGATTAATCTGGCCTGTCTCCACCAGGACTGGAGTCATCTACTGTCCGCTGTGACATTTCTGACTACTTTGCAGACAAAATCGCTTGTATTCACCATGACTTTGGTGCAGTGGTTTCTGTGGAGGAGTCAGAGTTTGGGACTGTGGAGGTCCAGCCTTGTCCTTTTTATTTGGATTAATTCCAGTCATTATTGCCCACCGATACGGAGGATGTGCTTGGGGCTGTGCGGGCCACCTGTTATAAATTAGATCCATGCCTGTCCTGCTTGGTTAAAGCCAGCCAGGAGATGTTAGGGCCGTTGCTGGCTGGGGTTGTCAATGTCTCCCTAAGGGAGGGCAGTATGAGACATGGACTTCATGAGACAGTGGCATGATTGCAGGATGTCAGACTCTCTTAAGATGGTGATTGTCCAACATTTGCTCAAGAAACCATCTTTGGACGCGGACTCCCCTGCCAGCTGTCAGCCTGTCCTTAACCTTCCCTTTTTAGTATTGCTGGAACTTGGTCCGCTTTTTCCTCTGGAAGTCACTGAGGATCGAGATACTCGACTTGTTTCGAGGTCTGAATTTTTGAGGAGTGGCCTTCGAAACTTTGGAACTCAGAAAATCCTCGGCCAAGTACCAGGAAGGGGGCTGGAGGCCAGGGCTAAACCCCTGCTCCCCCTTCCCTGTCCTGCTGGCCAAGAAGAGAGTAGGCTAGTGGGGGCTGAGGACCGAAGTGATAGAGTACTCGCCGTCCAGACGGTTTCTGTCGACACGTGGCTTCCTTAAAAAAAAAAAAAAAAAAAGTTGGTCATGCTGCGGGTGCCATCTTGGAAAGGCCTGAGAGTGCTCAGAAGAGGCCATTTGGCATGTTTGAGAATACCCAGCTTTTTTTTAAAACTTAGCTGGTCTAGAGGAAGCCACGTGTTGCCGGAGTCAATCCAGAGGGTGAGTACTTGACCCCCTCAGACCCTGCTAGGCCCCCCACCCCCTCTTTCCTAGCCCATTCCCTCCCCTCCAGGCTCCCTCCGGCCCCTCCTCGGAAACTAGTCGTGAGTATTCGCCAAGGTTCTTTGGACCAGCCTGAGCACTTGGGGCCGGTCCTTGGAACGTGGGTGAATACTCATGAGTAGTTGTTCTTTTTTATTGCTTGATACAGCCCTACGTTTTAGGGAAGATTATCAGCTTATCAGATCTTACCTAGAAGATCGCCTAGCCTACCATGTCCCATTGTGCCCTCTGCGGTTGGCTGGGGACTCCTGTCTGGAGGTACCAGTTTTTAACTTTGTCTCCATGATGAGGAGGGTGTTCTCGGCCACCGCACCGCAGCTATGGAACTCCCCTCACTTCGTTTACCTCTGGACTTGAGCACCTTTAGGAGGCAGTGGGAAACAGTTTTATTCATAGGAGTGTTTGGCAGTGGGGGTTAGGGGTTGGGTGGAGAGGGATTGGGGGTTTGGTGTAGGGTTGTGGGGTATCTTTTATGTTTCTGTTTTTATGGTTTATTTTATAATTGCATTATGTATTTTAATATTGTAAGCTGCCCTGTGCCACCTTTGACAGGAAGGGTGGGGTAAAAATAAATAATCATAATACCTCATGTCAGAAGATAACTAATTCTCCTACCATACTAGATTCCTGGCAGTGGTGGACAAAACCTCAAAGTCCTAAGGGGTGTACCATTCAACCACCCCAAACCCACATGTACCATCACAACAGATGTCCCCCTTCAGGCCTGGGACATCCACCTAGGTGTCCTCCCAGAGAATAGACTGTGGGATGGGTCCCACACGGGGAAGACATATAAACATCTAAGTTCTCGGGGTCATCTGCTGGACATTGAAGGCATTTGTATAGCACGCTGTATTTGGTAGTCCAAATAACAAGACAACATATTAACCATGTGGTATCTAAATGGTAAAGCTGGGGGGGAGGGGCAGTTCTTCAGCCCTCTCACCCAAAGCCGAGGAACTTGGGCATTAGTGTGACAGAGAGGACACTTACCCAACGGCACCTCATTTAGCAGGACAGTTGAGTGTGCTTGCAGATGAACTGAGCAGACTGAGGACAGACTGCCATGATGGGGATGTCATTCTGAAAGTGGCTGAGAACGTATTCGATAGATGGGGTTATCAGACAGTCAACTTACTTGCCACATCTCTCATGCAAAAGAAAGAACATTTTGTAGTAGAGGGGTCAGGATCTGGCCCCTCTCAGATGTCTTCATGGGACTATGGGACAACGGACTGATATATGCGTTCCCTCAGTTTCTCCCAAGAGAGAGAATTCTTTCCCCATCTTTAGGGACTATTTTCATTTAACCTTAAGCATGGCTATGCTGCCATGCAGCTATAATTAATATTTATGTAACAGACATATTCATGCTAAGAGAACTAGGCTTGCATAGTGGCAAAATGTAAGCCGACACAGCTTCCTATTGGGGAGCCCTTCTTGCAAAATGTATTTAATAAATGTATTATACTAAATACCAATTTGAATTGTTATGGAGTTTTAGATCACTTTGACTGCAATTTGATTTTAGTAGACTGCAGGTACTTTGATTCAATTTAAGTACTCCTGAAAATCTCACCTTAAAAAGTTATACCTAAATAGTTTTTCTAACATTTTGCATTGGCATTAAGTAATTGTATAACCTTTGGGCAGGAGCTACAATAATACTCTAAAACTAACAATGTGGGTTGACTTAAAAGAAATGGCCAGGCCCAGCAGCCCCTGGCTTTTCACCGTTGCACTCTTGACGTGGATTGGGATATTTAAGCAGGGGCAAAACAAGAGTTGTGTCTGCAGAACATTGGGAAACTTGTTTTAACTTTCTTTCTCTAGAGCTTGGTAGTTGTCATTAACCACTTCACCCAGAATTTTGTAATACTTTTTTGAGATTACATGGATTAAAATGTTGTCATTGCACTAAACTTTATTGCTTCTCCACAAATCACACATTTTAAATGGTGAATTGTCATAGCTACTTGGAATATAGAAAGTGATTTAATCTCTCTTTAAAACAGATCAAAGAATGTTTAGATGAGCCCATTGGCAAAGGCTACTTGGTATCCTGCTTGGTGGATCATAGAGTTAACATCACTGAGTACCAGTGTCACCAATATATCACCAAGATGACAGCCATCATCTTCAGCGATTATCGTCTGATCTGCGGCTTCATGGATGATTGCAGGAACGATATTAATACATTGAAATGTTGCAGTATTCGGCCTGGAGAAAAGGTATGCTTAGGAAAAGTTAGTTTTTATAAAGACTTCAGGCAACTGAATTCTGTTGTGTGGCTTGGAATGCATACATTGGGAGCGGTCCAACGGTCTGTGTATGCTGATTGCGGGTGCCATGCTCCTTCCAGAACACTCGTGCTTAGTTGCACATGCACGGCACAAGCACACACGTGAGCAAGTGCGTTCTGGCTGTGCCCCATGCCCCGTGCGTTCTGGCTGTGCCCCATGCTAGGGGTTGGCATATGTTGGCCATTGGATTGCTCTAATTATATTTTATTGCCATGATTCAGAAAATAAGTTTTTAAAATTGAGAACAAGGTTAAGTTACTGTTTGAAATGACAATCCAGACAAGTGTTGCTTGCTAGCACTGGATCCTTAAGAGACCCAACCAAGTGAAGGATGTAAAGCAGTCTTCATTTATTAAAAACTGTTTAAGTGGTTTAAATAGCTAATGCTTATAATGAACAGTCGGATACATTGGGTGAGCTATGACTAGTTTAGTACAGTTAGACTGTAGCCTTGAATAAGATTTGTAAATGTCCATGTCAGTGGTTCCTAAACTTTCCCATGATGCCACACTCCAGTCACATTTATCCCCACTGCCCATGCAAAAAACCTTTCCGTATATAAGCGTACTTTTATTCAATTCAATTTTATTAATTCAATTTTGCGTACACTATTTTTTTTATATAGGTGTATAAAACTTAGACAAATTGACTTCTGAAAAAAAAAAAAAATAGAAATGAAGATATGCTTGTTTCTACAAGAATCTGGATTTTACAGTCTTGATATGTGCGTTCTTTAAGTCCCAAACTTGACAAAAGAATAATACTTCACCATACTGTAGTACCTTCTAGTGCAGGCATCCTAGCTCCGCTAAGATATTGTCAACTTTTACAGATAAAGAAAACTGAAGCAAAGAAGTTAACATACTTGTAAAACGTCACACAGAGAACATGTGTGTCATATATGGATGCATAGAACAGAACCTTATGTATTCTGCAAAAAAACAAAGAAAAAACTCTTCTTTGTAGTGCAGGAGGCTGCTGTTGACAGACGGAAGTCTGCACTGCCTTAACACATTTGGTGTGGAGGGAGATGGAGAGCAAATTAGGAGCCTGGTGGTGGTGGTACTGCTACTACTTATTATTTCTATAGCGCTACTAGGTGTACGCAACACTTTACAGTCACAGATTTTAGAGACAGATCCCTGCACAGTGGATTTACAATCTAAGATTAATAAGAGTGAGGGAACACAGGGAGAGACGTGCACACGCACTCTCCTATTTTTACAGTTGTGGAACTGAGGCTGAGAGTTTGTGATGTGCCCAAGCCCACCCAGTGAGTTCATGGCTAGGACAGGATTCAAATCCTGACTTCCCAGGACCAGGTCCAGCACCGTATCCACTACACCACACTGGCTGTAGTACACAGCTGCTGTTGTCTCTGCCTGAGCCCATGATCCCTCTCCTGTCCCATCCTAGTTGACAGGCTACACTCTTACAAAACTGGGACTGAGAGGGAGAGGGGGCAATAAACTGGGGAAACTCTTTGTTTGCATCTCCTCCGTGTACAGCTATTCCAGTCTGTGTGCTCCCAAGTCGTCCTATTGAGGTACACTGCTGCAGAGGGAGGGAGCAAAGCAAGCAGCAGTTGGGCAAGGAATCTGTGGGGCTACGTAGGGCTAAGCTAGAGCTGTAATTCATGAGCCATTGCAAGGGAGGACATAGGGTGCTTATCGTCATACTTCCCTAGCCTAAACTGCAAACTGTCGGGTTCCAGCACCAGCTTGGGCTAATGCTTAGGCTGCATGGGCAATCCCAGCAGGGCCAGGTCAGGGAGGTATAGTGGAGACAACCGGCTCTGATGCTAAGTTTGCAAGCTTTGAACTATTCTCTGCCCCTTTTCTCAGTGTCTTCAAGGAATGCCGAGCTGGTACAGGGCAGCTTACAGTCCTATCTGCCTTGACCCAAGCAGACCCATTCTCACCTCGCTGGTGTCTAGAATGCTCCCCTTCCTGATATTCTTCCTTCAACTGATTACTTCAAGCCTCCTTCCCACTCCTCACACACTATGCTCCTCTGCTGTCCCACGTGATGGAGTTGCCCCCTGACATCCCACAAATGCAGATGTTGTTTGGGGAGCTCCCCAGCCCAGCTGAATGCAGCTCGTGCTCTTCGTCTGAGGTGAACCAATCAACCTAGATCCACCCTTCTTCACTTGGAGATGGATTGAGGAACTAACTGCTCTGTCCCCTTCTATAGAAAGAGAGGAAGCTTAATCCTTTCTAGCAATTTCAGGCCTGGCCAAACTGGAATGTGCTCAGTAAAGTATTCCAACTCTAGGGGGAAAGAAGCTGTGTTTCAGTTTCATAGACTCATAGGGATGGAAGGGACCTCAACCTTGTGCTCCAATTTCCTGTCTGCCTGCTTAAACACCCCTTTCTTGAACACCACATTTTTTTCCTTACGGACATTTTCTGGCTTCATTGGCATTCAGAAAGTTAAAGGCGGGACTACTGTTCTAAAGCGCCTCCTAGGAGCCTCATATGCTGAGACTAACCACGGATGGGGGCACTTCACTTCACTCCAGTGTCCTTATATAGTTGGGAACAACTTTCCCAGAGCCTCTCTGTTGTGTGGGGGAGAGGAGCTTTGACATGAGTGAACCCCCTCCGACTAATTAGACTTGCGCAGAATGGGGAGGGTGATTAGAAATGGAAAGCCATTTGTGGTGGAGGGACACAGCTCCATCTCATTTTTGTCAGTTAAAATAGCTACATTGGGAGTGGGGTGGGGAGATCACAAGCTGAGTGTGGAAATAAGGTAGAAGGCAGAGGGAGCTTTGAGAGGGGTATGAGGAGACTTCAATGGCTTAGATCTTTCCCAGAAATCGCCCAGAGCAGGGACTTGGAGAATTTGTCACAGGAGTGTTTTCCTGCTTGCTTCTAACCAGCAGTGACAGGCTATACTGCAGCTTCACACAGCTGCTGAGGTAGCCAGAGAGAGATTCACCATGTGTTCCCCACCCAAGGGTGGGGCATTTTGCCTTCCTAGCTGGAAGGCAAATCTCAACCCTCTCTAGTGTCTGTAACTTGCAGGAGGAGAGGGGCCTGGAATAGTTTCTTCTCATGATTGTGAGAAAGCAGATGCCCCTGCTGGCGTTATTACATTATTAATCACATCGCAAAAACATGGAATCTTTCTAAAACGCAAAACCATAACGGTTTAAAAAAACATTAAAGGCAGAATCATTTCAAAACAAAATTTTCCTTTCACAAAACCTTTACCAACATAGTTTACCAAAACTTAAAATGCCAAAACCCATGAAAATTATACATTACAAAACACATTTAACAATATCCAATGTAATAAAACTTAAACGCTAAAAAGCATGGAAATTATTTACACTTCGTTATGTGCATTGTGTAACATATCAACATTAACACACCATACATACTTAATTTATCCATACCATATTTACCGTGCATGCTTGCTTTAAAATTATTTGCCAATATTTAAAGTACGACTATTTCTTTACAGGTCATTTATTTATCATCATGTCTCCTATACATTTTTTTTACAACGCTGTAACTGTCCTTTTGCACAGAATGCTGGTTTGAGCATAAATGCCTGAAGACAGGACAGAGTTACGATGTTGTTTTTAATTTTTTAAAAATAAGTGACGATAAATAAATGATCTGTAAAGAAATAACACTTTAAATATTGGCAAATAATTAAACAAAGAATCATTAAACAAAGAATACAGTAATAAAGTACATATGATGTGTTAATGTTGGTACGTTTTTACGCAATGTCATAACGAAGTGTAAATTTCCATGCTGCTTGATTAAGTTTTATTACATTGTATATTGTTAAATGTGTTTTGTAATGAAAGTGTAATTTTGGTGGGTTTTGGCGTTGAAGTTTTGGTAAACTATGTTGGTAAAGCTTCTTTTAAAGGAAACAATTGTTTTGATATGTTCTTGCCTTTTAACTTGCTTTAAACCATTAAGGTTTTGTTTTAGAATTATACTTTAAACAGGAGTTCAGCTATGTTCTGTTTTACAGTGCAGGTTGCTTGGTAAACCTATCTGTGAATGGGAGCCTGCTGATCATGTGTGTTTAAAAAAAGAATATCCTGCTTTGGTTTTATGGAACTCTGCTTTGATCTGACTCAGTTTGTACCATGCTTTCTGGATCATTTAATATTAAGCAAGTCTCATACAGAGACTTGAGGCACCCTACTGTTAAATTTTTGCCATGGCGTTCACTGTTTCTTGTATAATCCATTAGTTCTACTTTGATAAGAGGAATCAATTTTGCACGTAGGAAAAGATTTCTGAGAATCACTCGCTAGCTTCATCTGACAGTCAAGCTTAACTAAGAACATAAGTGCTGTACTGGGTCAGACCAATGGTCCATCTAGCCCAGCATCCTGTCTCCGACAGTGGCCAATCACGGTGGCTTGGGACAAGCACCCAACAGGTCACAATGGGGGATCCATTCCCTGTTGTTTTACCCCAGCTCCCAACATGTTCCCTGATCCTGTCTGGCTAATAGCTGCTAATGGACCTATCTTCCAGAAATTTGTTCAAACCTCTTTTAAACTCAGCTATGGTACTGGCCCTTACCACAGCCTCTAGCAGTAGATTCCACAATCCAATTATACGCTGAGTGAAAAAATATTTTCTTTTATTTGTTTTAAACTTGCCACCCATGAGTTTCATGGAGTGTCCCCTAGTTCTAGTACTAGCTGAGAGGATAAATAACTGCTCCTTGTTTATTAGTTCTACCCCACTCATGATTTTATAGACCTCTACCATATCTCCTCTCAGTTGTCTCTTCTCCAAACTGAAGAAACCCAACCTACCAAGCCTCTCCTTATACGGGAGCCCTTCCATGCCCTTGATCATTTTTGTTGCCCTTCTCTGTACCTTTTCTAGTTCAGTTATGCCTTTTTTGATGAAACGACCAGAACTGCGCACACTATTCGAGGTGTGGTCCCACCATTGATTTGTATAGAGGCATTATGACATCCTCAGTTTTACTCTCTATCCCCTTCTGAATAATTCCTAACATTCTGTTTGCGTTTTTGACTGCTGCTGTGCACTGCGCTGTGGATTTCATTGTAGTGTCCACAGCCACCCTCCGATCCTTTTCCTGAGTGGTAACTCCTAGCTTAGTACCCAACATTGCGTACGCATAGTTTGGATTATTTTTCCCTAAGTGTTTCACTTTGTGCTTGTCCGCATTAAATCTCAATTGCCATTTAGATGCCCAGGCACCCAGTGTTGTAAGATCCTGTTGCAGTTCCACACAGTCTGCTCATGTTTTAACTATCTTCAGTAACTTGGTGTCATCTGCAAATTTGATCACCTCACTCTTAACACCCTTTTCCAAATAATTGATTCATACATTAAACTGCACCGGTCCCAATACTGATCCCTGAGGCACACCACTTTTTACATCTCTCCATTGTGAAAACTGACTATTTAGTCCTACCCTTTGCTTTTTGTCTTAACCAGTTTCTGATCCATAGTAAGACACTATCTCCTATCCCATGACTCTTAATTTTCTCAAGAGTCTCTCATGAGGGACCTTATCAAATGCTTTCTGAAAATCCAGGTACGCTATATCTACTGGGTCTCCCTTGTCCACATACTCATTTACACCCTCAAAGAATTCCAGCAGGTTAATGAGGCATGGCTTACCCTTTACTAAATCAGTGTTGACTCTTCCTCATACCCTGTAATTCTGTCCTTAATGATGGTTTCCACCATTTTGCCCGGCACAGATGTCAAGCTTACTGGTCTGTAGTTTCCAGGATCGCCTCTGGATTCCTTTTTAAATATCGGGGTTACATTTGCCATCCTCCAGTCCTCGGGTACAGTGGCAGATTTTAGTGACAGGTTACAAGTTACTAACAGTAGGTCTGCGATTTCATATTTGAGTTCCTTCAGAACTTTGGGGTGAATGCCATCTGGCCCTGGTGACTTGTTAGTATTCAGTTTTTGTCAATTTGCCCTAGAACATCCTCTAAGGTCACATTGATTTGTGACCTCATCAAGAGGAGCTGGGGAGAAGGAGGAGAAGAGAGGCAGTAGGGGGAGCATCAGGGAATGAGGTGGAGGAGGGATAGGATTGAGAAATGATTGCAAGGCGGAGTTTATCAATCTTGTTGTTGAAGTGGAGAAGATCTTGTTGGGGGTGGGGTGAGGACAGAGAGGCTTCAGGATGGAAGTGAACGTGAAGAAGAGACACTGCGGGATTCCATTAATATGGCGTAATAGCGGTCTTTGGCAAGGGAAAGAGCATCACTAAACGCAGTGAGCGCAAAGTTGAAGTGGAGAAAGTCAGCGAATTTACGAGACGTCTGCCAGAGATACTCGGTGGCTCAAAAGCAGGATCTGAGGTCGCGGATGGTAGGGGTGAGTGAGGAATGTGGGTTTATGCGATAGATAGGACAGCAGGAGAGGGAGCATGGGAGTCAAAGGTGGAAGAAAGTGATGAGTTGAAGATGGAGACGCCAGAGTCTAGGCAGGTGGTAGAGGTGACAGAGATGAGGGAGAGGGAGGAAGCAAAGTCAAGAGGGTCAATGGATTGAAGGTCACGGAAAGAGCGAGAGGTTGAGGAGGCAGGTGGGGTCGAGTGGGAAAGATGGAATGAAGCAAGGTGATGGTCAGACAGGAGGGGCGTCAAAGGAGAGATCAGAGAGTAGTTTTGTAGATAAGATTAGGTCATGGGAGTGGCCATCACGGGGCGTCGGTGCAGAGGGGAAGGTCAAACGTAGAGGTCAGAGAAAAAAAGCGGGAAGCAGCAGGGTGAGAAGGGGTGTCCACGTGGATATTGAAGTCTCCAAGAATGAGGGTGGGAACAGTCTCCTCTAAAAGAAAGTAGGCAAGTCCTGAATCAAAGTCAGAGAGAAAAGAGGAGGGAGAGCCTGTGGCGGTGGTAGATTGACAGCCAGACTGAGCTGGATGGGCGAGTAGAGCCCATCAATTGGTGGTTGGGAGCCTCTAGTATCAGCGATTAAAGGATGGTGCTTATAAACATAAGTTATTTTATAAAATGCTCCCCTTTTTTACCTTCCTTGGTCAGTTGTGGTATAGCTAATTAGGTTGCTCTGCCCCTGTTAATATTCCCTGTGCTCTGGATAGAAGAGCTGCATGCATCCTCATTTGTAGTTCAGTTTTGGAGACACCTTTTCAGCTCATATTATAGATGTGCAATTGCGCCTCTATGAGTTAAGGCGAGAAGGTATTTCCATTCAATCCCCACCGATCTTTAACATGGGTGTTTTGAGTCCCATCACTTCCGGGATTGTGACTAAAATCTTTTGCAGGTGATTATTCTTTAGTTAGGGATCTTAAGAAAAAGTGTTATAGACATTTAAAGTTCAGGGTGAAGGAATCACTGATCATTTTGTGTAGAGAATGGTACTTTTAATAAAAAATTATCATTGAAAAAAATCAAACACACTTGATCAATAATTATGCAACTGTAACTATTATTAATTAGCATTTATATAGCGCCAGCTATATACCTGGCGCTTTACAAAAAACAATATAGACACGGTCCCTGCCCAAGAACTTACAATCTAAAGACAGGGGAGGGGAGACAGGGAAGGGGGAACAGAGGGAGAGACAAGGTGTGCGACATTCATGAGGATACAAGAACTCAGGTACATGTTCTTGGCTTGGTTACAGTAAACTGGGAATTTACAGATAACAGGTGGGGGATAATCCTGGGTGGGGATGATTAGCAGGAGTTAGGAAGGGTAGAGGAGAAGAGTTGGGTTTTGAGGTGGGACTTGAAGGTGTGGAGGGTGGGGGCAAGACGGATGAGGACAGGGAGGGAGTTCAGGCATGCGGGGCAGCAAGGGAGAAGGGATGAAGGCGGTTGGGGGAGCAGGGGAGTCGTGGGAGGATGAGGGATGGGATATAAATCATAAAGCAAGTGAAATGACAACATACATAGTATAATGCAATAATCCAATCATTGTAAATGCAGGCATAACAGCACTCCAAGATAAAATCCACTACAATAACAAATACTACTACTAAATAAACATAATGAAAAATAAGCATAATAGGATGAGCGTGCATAGTAAGATGAGCATTACGAGCCCCTGGTTAATATGCTTGTTTCGTGTGAAACTTCATAATCCTATTCCTGTTTGCCTGCAATCAAATACTAAAGTAAATATAAGGACTTAAAACCCTTTTGCATTTTCCAACATTAAAATAATGTAAAATACCTCACTTGAAAACAAAAGAACAGCGAGTCAATACCTCTTGATAACCAGTAAACAGTATCCACTTTCCACACAGTAAAATCAGTTCCAACAATGATTAGTCACCATCTGCTCTCTAAAAATAACACATCCAAATGGAGTTCTTTCAAACTTTCTAATTTCCACCACTGTTCCACATACTCAAAATTATCCTCTAGGACAGGGGTGGGGAACCTTTTTTATACCAGGGGCCACACTGAAAATTAGTACAACCTCTGAGGGCCATAGAGTTTGGGAGCGGGGGTGCTTAATGGGTGTATTCAAGAAAAGGAGGGCCCAGATCATGGATCTGTGCTGTGGATCTGTCCCCTACCCTTGTGTGCATGTCTTCCTCTCTGCCCCATTATCCTGAGCTCTGTTTTTCAGTGCTTGGGGGTAGAGATTGGACCCAGGGGCTGGACCCAGGCACTGGAAAGGGGCCACATAAAAACTTGCCGAAGGTAATGTTTGGCCCCCAGGCCTGAGGTTCCCCACCCCTGCTCTAGGGCATAACCATAAGCGCTCTCCCCATTCGCGGTGGCTTCCTTCAGATCAAGAGCTGAGAATGGACTAGCTTCCCCATCCACAGTGGCTTCTAAGGATCAGGAACTGAAAATCCTATCCAGCTGTATTTAAATAGACCTATAATACCTGTAATCAAGACAATTAACTCCTAGTTGGAAAGAGGAACCCAATGCAAAACAGTGCTCTTGTTATACAGTTCAAGGAAACAATGAGTCAAACCATATTACAAAAAGACAAATGTCAATTTATCATTAAGACCCCTTGGGGACAATGTATCAAATGAGTGGATCCAAAAGATTTCTCTCTGCAACAAAATTGTGTTTGCATCCTGTCCCTTTTGGGTATCCACTTTAACTCTAGTGCAAAAATCTTCATTTCAGATGGTAAATGTCCTTTACTCACAAAATGTGATACTAATGGGGCTTCTAACTGGCAGCATCTAATTTTGCTTTTATGTTTAGAAATCCTAATCCTCCGTACAACCTATCCCCGTAAGGAGATGGGCCACAGCATTCTGCACTAGCAGCAGCTTCCGAACAGTTACCAGGCACAGGCAATGTAGAGTGCATTGCAATAGTCGAGTCTTTAGGTGATGAATACATGAATGAAGGTGGTGAAGTCTGAGTCTGAGATATATGGGGGGAACCTTCTCACCAGATGTACTTGGTGAAAGGTGCCCCATGCCATATCCAACAGCTGGAAATCCAGGCGTAGTTGTAACACATCCAGGAGCAGAGCACCCCCAGGCTCTGCACAGATGGAACCAATGGAGGGTGAACACCCCCAAGAGCAGGAGTATTCCCCTCCCCCGGATCACTGACCTCACTCACCAACATCACCTCCGTCTTACCAGGATTGCGTTTCAGTCGACTTGACCTCATCCAATCCCGCACAGCGGCCAGACACTGAGACAGCATGGAGACAGCAAGGCCTGAGTCAGATGAAAAGGATAAATGCAGCTGAGTGTCGTCCGCATATTGATGACAATGTACTCACCAGCTGCGCACGACCTCACCGAGTGGCTTCATATACACTTTGAACAAGAGATCAGACAGAATGCAATTCTGCGGGACTCCACACGAGGGTGCCCCAGGGACGAAGTACAGTCCCTTAGGACCACTCACTATGATGTCCCGGTGAGGTAAGAACGGAACCAATGTAAAACAGTTTCGTCCACCCTGACCAGGTCCCGCAGGCGGGTCGCCAACATCTTGAGGCTCACGGTATCAAAAGCCGCAGATCAATCCAGTAGAACTAGTGGGGTCATATGAACCCTATCCAGCTCTACTAGGAGGCCATCGACCAAGGCCACCAGCACTGTCTGAGTGACTTAACTCGGGCAAAAGCCTGACTGAGTTGGATCAAGAAAACCGGTGGTCCAGATGTGCTTGCAGTTGCCGGGCCACCGCCCATTTAATAACCTTCCCTAAAAAGGGAAGATTAGAGACAGGCCAGTAACTCGCTGGAGCATCCACATGTAGAGAGAGAGTTTCTTGAGGCGGGGCTAGACCACATCCTCCTTGAGGCAAACTGGCACTCTTCCCCTCTCGAAGGGAGGTGTTAATAACTACCCCAGCCTTAACCAACCAAGATGGGCTTGGATCTAATTCACAAGTTGTGGCCCGAACAGACCCCAGGACATCAGCCGCCTTGGCAGATGTCACCGATTGAAATTCATCCTACAAAACCGGATCAGAAAGGCCATTCCTAACCTCTGGCTCTGCCACTGCATCTGAAAAGGAGGAGTCAAAGTCGAGCTCAATGCAAGCGATTTTACCCGCAAAGTATGCTAGAAACATGTCACAGTGGGCCTTGGACAAATTCGGTTCCGGGCAGAGACAAGGAGGACCAACCAACCCCTCACTGCCCAGTTCCTCGGTTTCGGTATGTGATATACATTCTTCCCCCTACATTGCTGCTTTATTTGGGAAGAATTGGTGCTTTGTACTATGCTACTGGTTTTCCCTAGGCCCAGCATCAATGTGCAAACAGTCCATGTAGCAGCAGCACAGTAAAGGGGATGACCCTGGAACACAACAGTGGCAGGTGCTTGTTCAGGCTGTAGCCTTAGGGTGTTGCATTCACATGAGGCTTTTCTCCTGGCTCTCTCATTACCTGCTTGAGTATAGTTGAGCTTTATCATCTTTCACACATGCTTCCAAATCTCCCTCCTCCATATTAAATCTTGCTGCGTGCTCATTATCCCCTATGAACTGCTAACAATCCTGTCATTCTCAGCTGCTATCTTCTCTTGAGTTGAGGGGCATTTGTTTATATGGAGGAGACAGTTACATATCCCATGGTCCCTCCCTGCTGTACTTCCTGGGTCACAGATCACAGCAGCAGAAACAGCTTTGGCTTCCAAAGGAGGAGAAAAAGAGAGAAGCAGGTACATATTGAGTACAAGGAATGAATTAATAGCTGTGTTGCTGCTGTTCCTTATAACATTCCCTTCTTTGCTCTGCGGTATTGCTTTCTTCAGGCATGATATCAACAGTGCTTCTTTCTAGATTTACAAATGCAGGCAGTGCAGCTGTACAGTGCATGTCTCATGTTGTGATACGTGTATTGTTGGTGTTAAACTGTGTATTGTTGATCCCCCTTTAGTGTTTTATTCCATTTTAATTTTCTGATCACTGTCTGACTTATAAACCTCTCATCTCATGTCATGATATTACTGTTTGTCTTTGCGCGTGCGCGTAGTAGTGCAAATTCCCCTTTAACAATAATTAACATGTAAACTTCTGGAGTTTCTTTTGTGGTTACTGAAAATGTGCAAAAAGCTCAACTTTTAAAATTAATGTTATAGCTATGACTTTTTTGTTGTTGAAGCAAACTGTCTAGTGGTGCTATGATGTGTTTAATACAATTGATTCTTTCCTATTATCTATACCAGAATATAAAATGTTTTAAATAACTGACAGGATTTAAAATACTGCACCTCATCTAAAATTTTGAAAAATATTACTGATTACTATTATTTGAACTAATGTATACATCATTATGCACTTCGGTGGCACAGTCGGAAGCAGTGCTGGGAATCCCTCCCCCCCCCCCCCCCCCCCCCCCCCCCCCCCCCCCCCCCCCCCCCCCGTCAGCTGTGCAAGGTTCTCCCAGGGGCGGAGTCTGAACCTGCGGGGAAAGAAAAGGAGCCGTGAGTCTGCGGCGGTGACACTGTCAGGAGCAGTGCTGGGAATCCCTCTTCCCCTCCCCCCCCAGGGCTCCAGTGACTCTTTGCAAACTTACCTGTCAGCTGTGCGAGGTTCTCCCAGGGGCGGAGTCTGAACCTGCAGGGAAAGAAAAACAGCCGTGAGTCTTCGGCGGTGCTGTGGCAGCGCGCCGAAAGGCTGCGCGCACAAGGGCACTCCCAGGAGCAGGAGCTACGGTTTTTGTTTAGTGGAGCCCAGGACGTGAGACTGTGTCACATTAAGTAGGCTCATCGTAGAGCCCATGTGTTAATGTTTATTATTGGTAAATTTTGATGGTTGTTCCCCGAGAAGCACGGAACTAGTGGAGAGAGAGAAAATAGTGAACTAGTTGTCTCCCTTCCCC
>QEPC01004754.1:456790-470681 GCA_003113815.1 Sphenodon punctatus
CCCCCCCCCCCCCCCCCCCCCCCGTTCCCAGCCTGCATGGACACTGGCAGTATCTGCCCTCTCCTTCTCAGCCTGGCCAGCAGTGTTTCTGATTGGACTGGGGCAGTGCTTGGGACTCCTGTAAGTGGGCTGGGTTGGGTCAGTGGGGCTGCTGGAGGTTGCTTCTCCCATCCAGCAATTCACACCGCAGCATCTTCCATGGCTGGACCGCCTGCATTCTCCTTCTGTCTGCTTCCTAGTGCTGCGGCTGGATGATGATGATAGGCTAGATGTGGTTCCTCTTGCAAAGCAATCAGGTAACTGAGAATAGTAATTGAGAATTTGTACAGTAATAGTACCATCAAAACTTACAGGATACCTTTAACTCTCCTATGTTACACCATATGAGCGCATGGGGCATTTCATATCACTCTTCATAAAGAAGGGTTCACAGACCACTGTCATACTCCTGATGAAAACGGGGGTCCCAGATTCCTGTTGTACCACTTTATTTAAAAAAAGAAAAAAGTAAAACATTCCTTATTTTTAAAATGCAGGGTTTCACATCCCTGACATGATTTATTTAAAAAGTAGCTTGCAGAGAAAAATGCTTGTTGTGGAGTGTAAAATGTTGTTGCCCTTTGCACTCCTATTGTGTATGTTTTCCATATCACTCTGCGTAAAGCAGGGAGGCACAGATCATTCATACCCCTGAATAAAGCAGTGGGTATGAAATCACTGGAAGATCCTTGTGACAAGAAAATATCTAAAACCCATTCCTACATTTCAAATGCAGTCCCTCCCCTGCAAGTTTTTTTTACACATTTGCCTCAAGAAAACATGCCTCCAGTCATGACACCCAATACTTCCACCATGCATGAGAGGTAATGTTTACACTAACTAATCAAAATTTTGCACTCAAGGGACTCGAGTGTTCAAATTTATAAATCTGCATCCTGTGGTTTTCTTACAGTTCACCAGCATATAGCTTTGCAATACTCTCCTCCTCTCTCCCCACCCTCCCCGGCAGCATACCTCATCATGCCTTTTAAAATGCAAAGGTTGCTTTTGCTGGCAGTTGTCTTGATTCACTGGGGGATTATGCTTAGATTGGGGGCAGCTGCTTTGATTGACAGCCATTGTTTGCAAAGAAAGGGTGATGAAGGAGAGAGCAAAGCAAAGGGAAACCTTGGAGCGAAGGGGTTACCACAGTCTCCAATTAAAACTATATGCAGTGCTCTGCAGAACTCTTTAGTGAGAATAGGATTTTCTCTATAAAAAGCAAAACTTACCTCCAAAAACAAGGAAACTTTTCTCCAGGCGGGCTAGCAGACACTAACACCATGCACATGCTGCTGAAACATTAAAAGGAAAAGTTCACTGAGGTCTAGAGAGTGAAGGGCTTCCTGACGCCAGTCTAGCATTACTTCCAGTGATACTCTATGGCTAAAATGAAGCCTGGAGGACCATTCAAGTAATATGAAGCCTACTTGCACATCTAGATTTGCAAATACCAGGATGTGCTTTTTGGTGCCATTCAGACGGGTATTTCTGATGGATCAATAACCCCCGTCACTGTGAAGATGTAGGATTTCATTGCTCTGCCTTCTGCATTTGTTATTTCCTTGGCTCCCATCATTGACATGGAAGGGAACATTTGGACTACTGTAAATTATGCACAAATCTCTAATTAGCGCGAAATAACCGGTGTGAAAGTGGCCTCTGTCTCTCCACTGCCGTGCTCCTCCTCCATCCAGTCTTGTACAGCGAAAGTCACTGACAGTCACGGAGACATGTGTCGGGGGCACAGCTCGCCGGGAGGTTGGGGAGGTGGGCTTGTCGATGGGACTAGCTGATGTGAATTCTTTGCTGTTATGGATTGTGAGAAGGCCTCCTGCTCTCCCCAGTGAGAGAGGGGTTGAGAGGGAGGATGTCCCCTGGTGGCAGCAGGGGACAGAAGGATGTATTGTAGAAGGTCCCTGCTGTGAACAGGATGGGAATGTTAGGACTGATAATAGCAGAGGATAATTGGAGGGAGTAAGATATAATTATTTATTATTGCACAAGGAGTGTCGATTGTGTATTGTTTTTGAAATACTGGGTCCCCCTGTGTGGGATATAGACCCTAGCCTTGTATTTGTGTGTTGCTTTGATCATTGGGTTCCCCTGCATGGGGGAAAAAACCCAATTGTATTTATTTGCTGTTGTGAGCTGCCTTTGGGCGGGGGAGTGCGGGATACAAATTAAAAATGAAATGAAATGCAAAATCTCTGCTTGGATGTTTCGCTGCCTTAATATGGCCAAGACCGAACTCCTCATCTCCTCCTTTCCCCCCCCCAAACCTCCCCCCCCCACATTCCTGTTCTGCTATTTCCAGTGAAAGTATCTGTCACGGGTTGGAGGTCTGCACCCCCACTTTACCAGGTTTGAGTGACTCAGTTTCCTTTGCGCACGACCCACTTGAATTAGTTTCTCTGGCTAATTCAAGTCTGCCACAGGGACAACTCCTTTGTCACTCAAGGGCCCGATCCTTCCCGTTTACAGACTCTTTACTCTCTGGGTTCGCAAGAGCTTGAGGGCTCTTGTTGCTCACCTGTGTTCCAATGTTAGACACAGACACTTCTTCATAAAGATAAGAAGTAAGTTTATTGATTACATAAGCAAGATAAAAAAAAAAGAGTGGTTACTAGAAATCAAAAGTAAATATAACACATTCCTGATCTATACTAGTTGAGTTCCTAAATCAGCATCTTACCCTATAAAGGTCCATAAGTTTCTCTCAGTCCTTTGGTGTAAGCGACTGGGTCTCCAGACTTAGTTGGTAGAAGAGCAAAATCATGTCTCTCTTAGTTCATGGTCTCCAGTCTGACTTGCTGCAAGATGGTGAGTGAGTTCCTGAAAGTCACTGAAAGCCCCTGCCCCCTCTGGGGTACAACTTCTTATATCCACCGGAGGAAACTCCTCAGCTTTCTCTGTCTCTGCATGTAGGTAATGGCTGCCTGCATTAGCATATAAATGTCTGGCCACCTTGTCTGGTCCCCACCCCCCTCCCACTCTGGGCAATCAACAAAACTCTTTCCTTTTCCTGGAGGTTGGTCATGTGTCATAGCCCTAATTTGAGTTTTACAGTTCTCAATTGTAACATTACATACATGTGGAACTTTTTGCATTACATGTTTACCAGACTTGTAGTCTACATGTAGGCCCGTGTTACACGTGTGTGACCCTGTTATTCCGTGACAGTGTCACCATCCAGCCTTTGATTAAACTTCTCCATCTCCCTCTCCTTTACACCTCAGATCCAGGCTGTAGCCAAATCCTGTCACGTTGCTCTGTATGATATTGCTAAAATCAAGCTCTGGCTTAGTTTCCACTGCAAAAAAAAACCAGTCCATGCTCTAGGCATCTTTTGCCTTGACTACTGTAACTTCCTCATTACTGGTCTCCCCTGCTCTGATCTCACCCCCCTCATCTCCATTCAATGCTCTGCTGCCAAAGTCCTCCACCTTGCTATAAAATTAGTACTAGAAAAGAGCACAGTTACCATCTTAAAAGTTTGATGTGCTGGAAAACGTAACCTCTTACCATCAGAAGCTGGGAGTGAACAACATGGAATAGATTGCCCCATTGTGACCTGTCGGGTATTCCTTCTAAGCGACCAAGATTGGGCACTGTCAGAGACAGGTGCTTTGCTTGATGGACCATTGGTCTCACCCAGTATGGCACTATTTATGTTCTTATGGAAACCAAAAGAGAACTGTGAAGCATGGGCAAAGTAAACCTGAAATGGACTGCTCAAGACATGTTACAAGGCTATTGAGCTATGAAATCTAGCTCTGTAAACGTGCATAAAAGCTTCAATCACCTGCCTCTGGGCATTCACACTTGATCAGACATGCCTGTTTTGCATGCGTGTCCCCTCTCACGAACTAAGGACATGTTCGTGTAGGTATGAAAGTGTCGTCAGTCTGCTTTATTGAAACGGTCTACAATGGTATCTAACTATAAAGGAGGTCTCAGACTTCCTTAGGGCTTTTGGAAACAGTTGTCTTCTGGTTTTCTTTTTAAGCTAGCTTGGGGGTGTGCGTGAGACAGACATCTGGCCTGATCAGGAGGGCTATGTGCCCATTTTGGGGGACAGGCAACACATCTTGAGTACACCAGTTCTTTTGGCTCCCATAAGAACATAAATAGTGCCATACTAGGTGAGATCAATGGACAAGCAAAGCACCTGTCTCTGACAGCGGCCAATCTCGGTTGCTTGGAAAAAGTACCCAGCAGGTCACAATGGGGCAATCTATTCCATGTTGTTCACTCCCAGCTTCTGATGCTCGGAGGTTACGTTTTCAAGCATATTACACTTTTAAGATGGTAACTGTGCTCTTTTCTAGTATTAACTTTATATCAAGAAATAGTCTTCCTAGAACTGCATATATAAGTAATGGAAAGCAAGTATTCTTTCGTTGAGGATCTTAAAGGATTTATTTTTGTTGTGTAGGATGCCCACTCACAAGGAGAAGTGGTGGCCTGTCTGGAAAAAGGCCTTGTTAAAGAGGCAGAAGAAAATGATCCTAGAGTTCAGGTCTCCGATCAATGTAAGAAAGCAATTCTCCGTGTGGCTGAACTTTCCTCTGATGACTTCCACTTGGACCGGCACCTGTATTTTGCCTGCCGAGATGATCGCGAACGCTTCTGTGAAAATGTAAGTAACTTCAAATACCAGTTCTTCCCTCCACTTCCTGAAGTATGACAAACTGAGCCATGCTTATAAAGCTTGACCTCAAAAGATGTGTGTTTATTTTAATAAATCCTAGTGTATGCTTTAGCATGTTATCTTACCTTTTTTACAAATAATAAACAGCTTAATTTTTATAAAAAGAGATGAGACTTTAAAAAACACTTCAAATTCTCCTTCCTGCTTTTGCGTTCCCAGCTTGTTTGGTGAACCTCAGAGACCGCTTCTGTTAGGTCGCCTCCTGTCTAAAGGCCCATCAGAGAAACCCTGTATGTATTGAATATAGTTCTGCTCCACCATCTGTAGTTTGTTCTTTGAACAGCTGTAAACATTTCAATTTTCTTTTTAATAGCAAACCATTCCTTTGGCGTCAGGAGAGCTTGTTGACAAACGTGAAATGAAGTTTAATCTATCTTGATTGTTCAGGAGTGGATAGGGAAGGAGAATCTCTACTCTCATCCAATGGTGGTTATTGCAGGTCTCCAGCATTGCTCATTGTGCTGAATCATCCAGCAGCTAAAACTCACCGTGAGCCTTGCTAATGGCACAGTCCCATAGCAGAGAAAAGAGTTGCTGTTTAGGCCTTATGCTCTTGCATGGAGAGATGTTTTCTCAGCAAGAGTCAACTAGAAGCCAGTAATAAAAGGAAGGAAACTCATGCTAGTACTCTTCTTTATAAACCCGTTTCCGTATCAGATACTGAATTTAATATAAATTTCCAAAACCAAGAACTTTACCGTTTAAAAAATGGTTAAAGGCAGGACCATTTCTAAACAAAACTTTTCCTTTCAAACATTTACTACAATACAGTTTACCAAAACTTAAATGCCAAAAAAAGGAAATTAATTACACTTGTATTATAAAATGCATGTAACAACATAGTGTAATAAAACTTAAACACCGAAAAGCATGCCAATTTATATTGCGTAAAGTAACATCAACATTAAGACAGCATATGTACTTGGAGCGTCGTTCAGCTCCATACAAGTCAATGGGAGTTTAGCCATTGACTTCAATGGGAGCTGGATCGCGCTCCTAATTTAGTACTGTATTTATCGTACATGCTTCGTTTTTTACTATTTATCACTAACAAAACTATATTATTTCTTTATAGGTTATTTATTTAGTATCATAAGTCATGGATGAAAATGTTTCACAACATCTTAACTCTGTCCTTTACATCTATAGAAACTGTATACGTTTTATACAATGAAATTCTTATAATGAAAGTTAATACAACTAAATGACTTATACAGTGAAATTCTGCACAAAAGGACCGAGTTATGGCGTTGTGGAAAAAAGTATCATCAGTGACTTATGATACTAAATAAATGACCTGTAAAGAAAAAATACCATAGTCTATAATGGAGAGAAGTCCTGCCTTTGACTTTCTAATAAAAAATGCATACAGACTCTGCATTTAATAGTTCAGAGTCACGATTTTGGTACAATAGCACAATATTGATTTTGATTGAGTGGGATAATTTCCCTGTAAACATCCACAAATGACTAATGCTGTTCTGCTTCACAGACTCAGGCTGGTGAAGGCAGGGTTTACAAGTGCCTCTTTAACCACAAGTTTGAAGAATCTTTGAGTGAAAAGGTAGGTACTTTACTTAACAAGTTAGTCCTTTTTTATTCAGCTTCATCCATCCATCCATCTGTATTGACACTGCCTCTCACATTCAATCAGTATTGTTAAAGTTGAAGAAACCTCCTAAGCATCCAGACATTTGGTTTCCTGAGTTACTTAACAAGCACTGTTAAATTAAGGATTCTCGCATGATGCTGAAGATTAGTTTCTCCTTTTCAGCTAGAGAGGAAGTAGGGCAGTGATTGGTTTATAAAAGCACACTAATGATAGGCGTGTGTGTGTGTGTTTAATTTAAAAAATTTAAATTGCCACCCTTACCAAAGGCTCAGGGCAGCTTACAAACACTAGACCAGCATTTGGTCTAGCAAGCTTTGGGATGCACCATGTAACAGAAATCAGAAGGTTGGAAATGCAGAGAATGGACAAGTAAAGATAATGCCTCTGTTAATTGTGATACTTAATGGGCATGGGGCTATTTTTTTCTCTCTCAACAAGATCAGTACATGCTCAGCTTACCACTACGTGAATAATATGTTGCCTTTGGTCACTGGGTTTATCTGTTACAAGGCATAAGTCCTATACACACGGATTTTAGTAAGTGTTTTTGAGTTCAAGGCTTTTCTGCAACAATCTGACAGACCAGTGTCCAATGTCCATTTTGTAGTTGTGCTTTTAAGCAAAGCAACTTTATAAACATAAATAGCAACTTAGTCTGAGTACTTGTTGCTACTGAGGAAGCTGACTTCGTTGAAGTCAATGACTCAGGATGTGCTAGGAGTTGCTTCCTTGGGATTATTAGTGCAGAACAACGTAAGAAAGGAATGTTGCAGAAGTGTGATTTCTTCTCAGGCTCTCTGGATAGTCATCTGGATACTCAGGAAAAAATCCCCACCCGGCTAGCAGGAGGTAGATATGGAATCAGACCCTCTTTGCCGTAGTTTGATTTCTGCCTCCAAGTTGGCAGAGAACTTTTCCTGAGCGGTTTGATTCCCAGGGTATCTGGATAACTGTAATCCCGGTATAAAGGGAGGGGTGTGTGTGTGTGAGATACTCCTAGTTTCCTCACTGCCCAGTGAGAGCCCCTGCTTCCTGCCCTGGCTGGTGTAGGAAAAGAGAAATAGAAGTACTCAGCAGTGGCGGCTGGTAGATTTGGAGGCTGGTGGGGCAGTGGGCAGGTTCAAACTACCGCCGGCGGGCTTAGGGGTGGAGCCAGGGCAACGGCAGGCCAGTGGCATGGCATAACCCAGCCGCAAGGAGTTTCCAGGGTTAACATTGGATGGACATTACATTACTCAATGCTGGCAACGCTGCTGTGTGAAACACTGCCACCGGGAGAACCCTCTTACTGGGATCCCATTCACTCTCTTTCCCATTGGGTCCAAATTAACCATAGTAGGTTTAAAAAAATAGATCACGTTACCATCGCCTACCTTTATCCTGAACCCTCAAATCCTCGATTTTCATGGCATCCTTGGCCACCTGTAGTCTTCTGAAGGTGTAGGCTTTCGGACAAGCCTCCTTCTGGATTGGAGAGCCGGGAGGTCTGAGTTAGCTCCCTGTCCTGCGAGAAGCTGAATCAGAAGAGAATGACATTTTTAATTTTGCTTCTTTGTGGACCTCTCCCCCAAAGAAGAGGTTCTAGACCCTACCAATCCCCATGCCATCACTTACCATTATCTGGAAAGGCCTTTTTAAAAAAGCTTGGCCAGTTTCAGGGCTGCATTGCCACCAAACCATGCACACCCAGACCAGCATCCCTAGTAAGTACACCCTATCCCCGACAGCCAAACACCTGTCCAAGCAAACAGGCCTTAAAAAAAAGTTTGGCCAATTTCAGGTCTGCGTTGCCACCAAATCATGTACACCCAGGCCCAGCTACACCGTATCCCATAGTAGCTACACTGTATCCCTGGCAACCAAATGCCCTTCCAAACAAACAGGCCTTTAAAAAAACAAAAACCTGGCAGTTTCAAGCACACCAGGTCCATCCAGACCAGCATCCCTAGTAGGTACACTGTATCCCTAGTAACCAATTGCCCAATCAAACAGACAGGCCTTTTAAAAAGTGTGGCCAGTTTCAGGCCTGCATTACAAGCGAACCAGGCCCATCCAGACCAGCATCCCTAGTAGCTACACCGTATCCCCAGCAGCCAAATGCCCAAACAGGTCTTTTTAAAAAAGTTTGGCCAGTTTCAAGCACACCAGATCCATCCAGACCAGCATCTCTAGTAGCTACACCGTATCCCCGGCAGCCCAAATGCCCTTCCAAACAGGCCTTTTTAAAAGTTTGGCCAGTTTCAGGGTTGCGAGGCTGCAATCCCAGAGCAAGCAAAACAAACCAGATCTTATAATCTTAAGCAATTGACCCAACAGTGTTATGTGAAGTCCTTAGCACTGCACATCACAAAAACAGCATTATGGGGTTCCACTTGTCCCCCCAAAACATGCTACACAGTTCTGTTGCAATGTAAAAGGTGTCTGAGCTGCTACAACAAACATTCTGCATTTGAAAATGTTTAGGTCTATTCCTTCAAGTTAGAGTACACCACACAGCAGCAAGTTCAACTTTGCTCAGATAAAAAATTAGAATGAATGTCTTGAGGCAGCTGGCAGCACAATCATATTTATTTATTTGTTTCACTTTTATCCTGCACCCTCCTGTTAACAGAGCAGCTCAGGGTGGCACAACACACACAATCATTTCATTTATTTCATTTCATTTATTAATGTAGCCAAAGACCATTGTAGAAAGGAAAACTAAAACAATACAAGTTACAGGTTCTCAACATATATACACCATCAAACATATATAAAATAGGACAATTCACCAAAGGTATTCTAAAACCAATTAAACACATTGAAAATTCAGGAACGTCTTCCTATCCTGAAATGCTGTACACAGGGATGACATAACAGCTTGCATTACCACTTGCTTTTTGTCTAGCAATAAATAGCTCAATAGCTCAGTAGGTGCTCTACTGGGCAAGCAATCCAAGATACCAGCCAATCATGTGACCCTTGGTTTATCATAGAGATGACAGTAACATAAAATGTGCCCAGCAGATTCTACATCTAAATTGTCAAATAGACATAACTTCAGATGATATGGGAGCCCAGTGCGTCTACCCTCCAAAACTCTTGTGGGTAATGCATTAAACCTAGCGCCCATGAAAAGACATAGTTTTCTGAAAGAGCATTGGGTGATCAGGTAATTGGCAATACAGTCCATATCGGAGACTAATTCTCTGTAACTAGCTAGTGACTCATAAGAGGGAATTGTGGCGCAATCCTCTGGTCTACTAACATCCTCAAGCCTAACTGAGATCTCTGCTTTAGCGACTTTCTGACCCTTGGACGACAAGGTCGGTATCGCAGATCCCATTGAGGGGATCTTAGATTCTACCTGCCTACTCAATAAACTTAAATGGGTATCTGCCTTCATGAGGGAATAAACCAAAGCCTGATTCCTGATACAAAATTATGCACAACCATAATGCAATGGCCATCTTCCAGTTTTCGTAGTTTCATGAGGTCTGACCCACCTCCAGGCGTACTGCCACTCTTGGGACACCCCTAGGGACATTAAGCAGTAGTCTCATAAACTTAGATTGTAAAGTACCTAAATTCAAGGGGTGCTGAATTTCCCACATGGCTGCACCATAAAAAAGTTGTGCTCTGGATTTAGCATTTATTACTCTCAAGGCCAGTATCAGATATCCGCCCTCTTTTTTGCGAAAATTCTGCAGAATGGCTGTGAAACTGCCGGTCACCACCCGGGTGTGGCTAAATTAAAGTGATAGTCCTGCTTAAGGGAAGACTGGAATAACAGACCAAGATATTTGTAAGAATGGACCTGGGTAATGGTATATCCATTTATGGCCCACTTATAGATCTGCTTCTCATTGCCCAATATCAAGACCTTGGTCTTTGAATAATTTATTTGAAGTTCGTTTATCTCAAAATAATTTGCCAGGGCTACAAGTTGTCTTTGCAGACCAAGTCTAGTCTGAGAGAAGATAACTGCATCATCTGTGTAGAGTAAGCAGCCGGTTGCATGGGTCCCAATTTCAGGCGGAAAAAAGATTTCCCTTGACATATTAGGGATCATATAATTAACAAAACAATTAAACAGAACTGGAGCTAAGACACAACCCCAACGCACGCCAGAATAAACATCTGTTCACTTTGTTAATCGTCCTGACCGGTCAGCTCTTACTGCCAAGGTTGTTTTAGAATGCAAGATTTTAATCAGCCCAAGAAGGCATTTGTCAATTGTAGTATTTTCCTACTTTGCCCGTAAGAGTTCTCTATCAATTAAATCGAAGGCAGCTCTCAGATCTACAAATACACAGAAGAGCCTTTTATTCAATTTCATATACTTCTCTGCCAAATGGGCCAACAACAAACAATGGTCAATGATAGAACGGTCTTTTTGAAACCCTGCTTGCTCCGGAAATATTATCTTATTCTCCGAGAGCCAGGCTACCAGTCATTTCTGTAGATGTTCCCCATTCAGTTTGCTGGTAATGCTTAGCAATTGATGGGCTGGTAATTACCAGGACTGGCTCTTTGGCCACTTTTGTAAATGGGCACCACTATTGCGTGTCTTTCCCCCCCCCCCCAGGGACGCAACCAGTCTGTTCTATATATGTAAAGAGGGCTGCCAACAGCAGTGACCACCATTCAGAGTGGAACTTAAACAGTTCATCTGGTATAAAATCCCCCCCGGCGCCTTGTTAAGTTCACGTATTAAGGCAACTATTTCCTGCGCAGTTACCGCAGACCGCACAGGAAAATCAAAATTAGTCATGGGCTGTAGATCCTGCTGAGATTGGGGCGGGCGTGGGATAGATCGAAAATAGGTCTCCCAAGCATCTATAGGCACCGACAAGATGGCTACACTCCCTTCCTTCCTGGTGACACCATTTATGATCCCACAAAGACCTTGGTGTCTCCTTGTTGAGCCGTTGACATTAGTACCTTCCACTGCCCAGGTATGTTCCCTTTTTTTCCCCTGGACCAACTTCCTGTACGATTTTTTTTTTAAGATCAAAAAATTTGTTGAGGATTTTAGACACCATGCCAGACTTATATGATTGATACATTTCCCTCATCCTGAGTTTGGCCTCCCTATGTTCTGCATCATACCACGGTTTATCCTTATTGCTATGTAACCCTTTAGGTCTTATGCTGGTACTATGCTTTGATAGGTAAGGTTGCAAAAATGTTATCAAGTTATCGTATTCCTTTACTGCCATACTTGATGTAGAAGTATCTATTATTACCATTTTAAACATGTTACAATCCTGGTGATTCAAAATCTTGGTCATCTTATTTGATAACTCTTGGCAACGCATCGGAGGTGACCATAACGTAGTCCACCAGGCTAGGGCCCTGTGGACCTATAAAAGAAAACTCCCCTTCTGTGTCCTTAAAGCCCGACCCATTCAAGACATGGAGCTGTTGCGCTATAACCAGCTTAGCTAGCCTAATCCCCGACGCATTAATTTGCTTCTCCTTTGACTTCCTATCCGCCAATACATCCGTATGGCAGGATACCCTCCCATCACAGTATATGGCCATTGCCTGATCATCTGGCCCCATGCGAGCATTGAAATCGCCTGCCATAATCAATAGGGCCCCGGGGTATTTAATAATAGTCTCCTCCATAAATTGTTCTAGCTTATCCCAAATAGATACATGATAAAGGCCCGCATTGCAAGGTGGAATATAAGTTGTTATGATTATTACAGAAAATTGCCCAATCCTTACTACGAGACCCATAAAAAACTGAGAAGGGACAAGACTTTCGATTATCTTGAGTGGGATATTTTGGGCCACAAGACATCCTAAACCCCCACAGGGGCGCCCTTTTGCCTTCCGGTGAACCGCTGGAACAAAATGTGAGACATAACCTTCAAGGTCTATACAAGTTAAGGCCCACGTTTCTTGGATGAGAATAACTGAAAAGCCCCTAATGAATGACAGGAAGTCGGGATTGCTGCAATGCCTAGCCCAACCTGCTATGTTCCATGAACAAATAGTGATTTGTGGAGGGAGCAGACCCTGAAATAGTCAGGAGGGAGTTCCCACCCCTAACAAACAACCCCTATTGCTAACCAGGTCTGATTGCAGATTCAGGGTTAGAGAAGTTTGTACTGCCGCTGAACTGACCGCCGAATTTGAGACCAGAAGCGTACTCTCAGCCATATCCAGCAGCTTCGGTGGGGAGTCCACCATCCTTCCTGATGGAGCCGCAACAGCAGGGTCACCATCCTCATTGGGACAAGATTGGGGCCTATGAACAACTATACGTTCCAAGATGGAGGAGCCAAAGTGGGTGTCTATATCCTGCACAATCCCTGTCTTTATCTCTGAGTTTCCCCTGCAAGTCATACCTGCCTGACATTCCTCCCAGCTGGTTTGCCCCACAGAATCCGGCAATCCAGTTTTATCTATCAGGAGCCATTCTTGCATATCAAGGTTACACTCAGCCATATCTAAGCCCACATCGTCCTGACCCTCAGTTGGCCTCAGCTGCTCAGACATCAAGGCCCTAGCCAGGGTGTTTTCCACCCTCGGGAGGAAAATTCCTGTGGCCTTCATGCAGCCCCTCTTTTCCCATACTTTCTCCTGGCTTTGGGAGGAGGCAAATATAATTTCCCACCTCTGGAAGCGGCCTCTATCTAACAGTACCTTTGCTTCCACAACATCCCCCTCCGCTGCTATCAAGGGCATTCTCTCCTGCAGATATGCTGTAAACTTTGAAATATCTCCATTTTAAGAAGTGGTACTTCCTTTTCCTACAGAAGTGGAAGGTCAGCACTTGGGCCCACTTTACATTTGTCTCTTGTGGCCAAATTTTTGGAGTTAAAGAAATCCTCTCAGCAATCGATTTCTCCCTCCTACTGAGCACCAGTAGGTAGTCGCTTCTCCCTCATAGAGGCCTTATGGTGGATAAGCATCCGTCTTGCAGCCTCAGGGGTGCCTGTAGTAGGCTTGACGTTACTCTCGGCCACCTGCCCTGCATGAGAAGCTCCAACCAGTCTTATAGGTTTGCCTCTCCTTATCTACTGGGCTGGCCTCAGTCTTGTTACATTGGGAAGTAGCCTGTATTTGTATAGCTGCATTTCTCTAACTGGGTCTCATTACCTTGCAGATCTGCTTCTCCTTATCTGCTAAACTCACCTCAATCTTACTTTGCTGTGAGGTCTGTGTTTGGGTGGCTACATTTCTCTGGCTGGGGCCCTTCACCTCATGGGCGTTCACTTTGGCAGACCAGGCATTGAACTCGAACCATAGCCCACCTACCAGGCAGGGGTGGCTGGTGCGTTTTTAGTTTGGAGGGGCAGTAAGGCCGGCGAACTGGTGGGCGGAGCCAGGGCAATGGTGGGTAGAGCCAGGGCATAACCCAGCAGCAAGGAGTTCTCAGGGTTAACATTGGATGGAAGGAAACACACTCTACATGCACATCAAGCTTAAAATGAATAATGTATAAACCCCAAATACAGGGAAACACAAAAGACACTGGCAAAACATAGCAGGGGTGGGATAGTCGGTGCGGGGTGGGAACAGCCTAGGGG
>QEPC01004754.1:470746-489004 GCA_003113815.1 Sphenodon punctatus
GGGAGGGATCAGTCAGTCTTACCTGTTGAGTCTGACTGCTCCTTCCTCCTCCGGCAGTCCTCCCAGGCTAGGCGTAGGCGGGGGGAGTTTAGTTGTTTTTTGTGTTTTTGTTTTTTTTAAATTGCCCACGTGTCCCCACGCGTGGAGCCAGGACACGCAGGTAATTATTATTTTTTGTGAAAAAAAACCTGGCCCAGCAGTTCCCGCTGCTGCTGCCATTGCCGCTTCCCCCCCCGCTCTAAGCGGCGAGCGGCAATGGCAGCGGGAGCGCCGGTGGGAACTGGTGCAGGTGGCACAGAGACTGAGGCAGGGAGGAAGCGCACATGCACGCTTCCTCCCTTCTCAGTCCCCCGAGTCAAGCTATCTCGCCAGGGCAGTCAGTGCAACCGCCCTGGCGAGATCTTCTATTGTGCCCATTGAGCGCAATGGAAAGGCTTTGCCCCTTCCTCCACAGCACGTCCCATGCGTGCTGTGGACGGAGGAGTTCAGCCGCCCAAATCATGTTCCATAGGAAAACGCTTTGGGCGGCTGAGCAGCTGAGCCTTTTTGTCCCTTCGGGGACCCACTCCCAGCATGGGTGAGTCCCTGAAGGGAGAAGAACACAGTGACAGCTACAGAAGCCTCTGCAGCAGCTCAGAGGCTGCTGTAGCTGTCATAAGCGGCAGCGTTTTATTTATTTATTTATTTATTTAAAAAACAGTTTCGGTGCCGGTGGCTTTGGGGGGGCACTGCCCTGAATGCCCTGCAGGGGGAGCCGCCGCTGCTACCAGGACCTTCATGGCAAATAACAGTTTATTAGTTTGATTCAGTTTTGCATCCATCTCCTTAAACTGCATATCAATATCCAGCTCTAATTGTACATTTAGATCATCAAAGTTGCGGTTGAGCTGAGCAATTTGCTGCTCGATCCAATGGGATGAAGATACCTGCTCCTCCCATCTGGGTCTCTGCATTTGATCAGTAGAAAAATCATCTTGAACATGCCCATTGTTTCTAGACGGAACTTGTGTCTGAGCTCTTTTGGCAGGGCTTGAGCCAAAGAAATGTGTTAACTTTGTTTGGCTAAGAAGGGGAGATCTCAAGAATGCCTGGGCACCCTCTGCCTGGATAATTTCTTCTGCCAAGGATTTAGGGGCAGACATTAACCCTAGATATAAGCTCCATGTCCTGTCCACTAGGGGGTGTCCCTAGCTCTTGTGCCCTGTTCTTAATTTGGGCTCTTGCACCAACTGTAACCAGCAGCTCCGGGACTCCGCTCTGCACCCCGCTGCTTCTCCGACAGGCAAGTAAGGGGAGAGACAGTCGCCGTGAAGCAGTTCCTCCTGCCGCTGCCAAAGAGTAGATTTGGCGGCCGCTGCTGTCAGGATCTCCGCAGATACACTGGCAATCTCTCCAAACGTACGGGGGGGTGCCCACGCCTCCACCCACGGCCGACACCCTTAGGTGTCGCCCTTCGGCTGGCGCCCAAGGGCCCCAGCCTCTGGATATTATACCTGGGGGGGAATGAAGATAGCCAATGAAGGCTTGAGAGGGCACAAGAGGTAGCTTCCCCTGCAGTGTCTCCTGTGCCATGCCCCTCCTCTCCCAGCTGAACACACTCACGCCCAAGGGCCCCAGCCTCTGGATATTATACCTGGGGGGGAATGAAGACCTCAGGGCAGCGTTTGACTTGGTGGATCGTGCTGCCCTGTGGAAAAAATTGCATGCTTCAACTATAGACAAAAGTCTTCTGGGCCTTCTATATACCCTTCATCAGCACTCCTCCCTAGTGGTTAAAATAGATCAGATAGGACATATCACTCCCATGGTTAGTACTACAGTAGGGGTCAGGCAGGGGTGTGTCCTTGCCCCGACCCTATTCAACTATTTTATTAATGAGGTGATACCTCTCATGGCAAACGCTCAGTTTTTCCCTCCTAAATTAGCAGCGCGACCAATTGTCTGCCTCTGTTCTGCAGACGATGTCGCGCTGCTTTCACAAACACATATAAGACTGCAGAGGCAACTTCAGGCTTTCCTCCACTTCTGCAATAACCATCTCACCATTAACTATAATAAAGCTAAAGTTTTGGTCTTCTCCCATATGAGGAAGGTTCTCCACTGGGCAATAGGGGGCAACCCAATTCAACAAGTACCAGTGTTTCGGTACTTGGGACTCCTATTCCACAAGCATGGGGGTTGGTGGGAGCATGTGCTTACAGCACTGAGAATGGTCCAGGGCTCAGCGCAATCGCTCCAGAGATTGTTTCTCTGGCAAGGTAGATCTGCGGTAGCCCCAGCCCTGCAGGTCTTTACGAGCAAGGTTAGGACACAGTTGCTGCATGGGGCGGAACTTGGGGCACCTTTTTGCTCGGAATTGGCAGATAAACCGCAGGCCAGATTTTTGCGACATTTGGTTGGTAACCCGTGTGGCATCCCCTTTGCTGCGATTCGTATGGAGTTGGGCCAGAAGCCATGGTCTCAGGTAGCCATTGAGTCTTAATTGAAATTCTGGCTCAAATCCATTCTGTACAGCAGCCTGGGTTGCTGAAGGATATGCGGGCTGATAGCTTTGTTAGCCAGTGGGAGGATAAGATTGAGTCCCACCTCTTGAAGATGGGACTCTCACCTGAATATCTCTCCCATAAACTCCCTGCCGTTCGGAAAAAGGAGATCCTCCTGCGTTCAGAGGATATTGACAGGCAGATGGAGATAGGGAAGGTGGCCAAATTCCCTCATATGAGAGATTATTTGGCTTGGATGCCTAGGGTGGGGCAGACTGCGGACTATTTGGGGGTGTCTATATCTGGCAGGGCGAAGCAGCTGATAGGCTGGGTGCGCTTCAACGCCTTTCCCTCACGTGTGTTCGAGGGCTGGAAGCAGGGTATTCCCTACGTAGAGTGCCTGTGCCCCTTTGAGAATATTTCAGTGGAGTCAGTAAGTCATATAATGTTTGAGTGCCACCTTTATGACAAACCTCGGCAGGAATTCCTGGGGTCAATCCTGGCAAAATATCCTGGCAGAGACACCCACTCGCTCTTGAGGCTGACACTGGGCAATCCAGATATTGAGGTTAGTAAGAGTATTGCTGCTTTTCTTATACAGGTCACTTATATTAGGAAGGCATTCCTGGAGTTCTCCCCTTTACCTATGGTTTAATATATTACCACCAACAACCAGGAATGCCTACCAGTTAATGATTATTTATTTATTTATTTCTAAAATTTGTACCCCGCCCCTCCTGCGAACAGCTCGGGGTGGCTTCCAACATAGTAAAAACATAAACAAGTATAAAAACAATTTAAAATAATCAACAATTTGAATGTTTATAAAACAGGGCCCCGGGAATTTAAAACAAAGAACAGGGTAGGGGAGAAAAACAAACCCTAACCCACCCTCCTCCCCACCCCGAAGGCCTGGGCGAACAGCCAGGTTTTACAACACCACCTAAATGACAATGGCTTGGGGTCAGGCGAGCTTCCTCCGGAAGGGAGTTCCAAAGACGTGGCCCGGCCACCGAGAATGCCCTCTCCATTGTGGTCCCCCGCTTTACGCGGGGAACCTCCAGGAAGGCACCCCCGGCCGACCGCAGGAGCCACTCTGGGGTGCGGAGGGCGAGGCGGTCCGTGAGGTACAAGGGGCCCAGACCGTGAAGGGCCTTATAGATCAACACCAAAACCTTGAACCTGGCTTGGCATGCTATTGGCAACCAGTACAGAGTCCGGAGCACTGATGTAATGTGCTCCCGACGACCCGTCCCCGTAAGGAGATGGGTCTCTGCATTCTGCACTAGCTGCAGCCTCCGAACGAGGAACAATGGAAGCCCCACGTAGAGCGTGTTGCAGTAGTCCATCCTCGAGGTGACGAAGGCATGGATGAGGGAGGCCAGGTTCGGGCCGGAGACGAACGGACGCAGCCTCCGCACCAGATACAACTGGCGGAAGGCAGCGTTAGCGACTGCCTCCACCTGCCGCTCCAGGCGGAGGCCCACATCCAATATCATCCCCAGACTCCGGACCTGCTGATCTATATGAGGGCGAACTCCCCCAATCAGGGGGCCCACTAACTTCCTTGCTCTCCCCACCAACATCACCTCCGTCTTATCGGGGTTGAGCTTCAGTCTGCTCTGCCGCATCCATTCTGCCACGGCCTCCAAACACTGGGATAGCAACGAGACAGCAGGGTCTGGGTCAGTTGAAAAAGAGAGGCACAGCTGATTTGAATTGACTTGAGTTGGTGCACAGTAGGTTTGATGCCTATGCAATTCTTTCTTTGTATCTTGCATCAGCTCGGGCAATCTATGAAGCTCAAGGGCAGGTCTGATCTAAGGTGGTCCATTTATGTGGTTATCATCACTGTTCTACAGGTGGGGATCTCCCCTGTTGTTCTCCTAATCTTTGGGTTAGTTATACTGATATGCATATTATTTAAATTTAAGGTTTTTATTTTATTTTATCATGTGTGTAACTCCTGTATGTCTGTTTATGTGCGTCTGTTATGTGGAAGCTATGGTCATTGACCACGCTAATAAATATTTGATTTGATTTGACTTGACAACTCTTGGGACCAACAAATTCTAGTAAGAGACTCCGACAGGGCAGACGCTGCCCCAGGAAAAGTGTCAATTCCAACATGTTTATGACTCCCTAACTTTTAAATATATGGTCAGAGGAAAATGGTCACTATAAATGACTGTGTCCACCCTAAATTTACTTATATGAGAGATCAAACAAGGTGTAACTATCACATAATCCACAACGCTGGGTCCCTGATGGGAAATAAACGTGAACTCCCCATCAGCATCCCCTACAATGGAGCCATTTAAGACTGACAGATCTGTTATGTCAAGAAAGTTTGCCATGGCAATACCTGGTGCATTCACCTTTAAGTCTTTAGAGTGTCTTGGTAAGAGGCCTTGTAAATTACTTATTGCCTCAAGATTACTAACTGAGCCAAGAATTTCATCGTTGGGGCCTATATGAGCATTTAAATCCCCTGCCATAACAAGTTTAGCCAAGGGAAAAGCAGTCAGTAATTCTACAGTCGAGACCACAGAGGCATCTTATAGCTGCGGGCATTGACAGGAGGGATATACACGGAGATGCAGATTAACTACAATCTCAGCACCACTCCAGCTACTATTGGAGGCAAGTTGACATGCTGTAAAATTTCTACCACCAAGGCTTCCAAAATAAAACCAACCGCCCCACCACTTGACTGCCCTTTAGAATAGAATGAAACTGCAGGGATCGAAATAGACTTAAATCCTGCAAGTTCTATTGGCTCCTTGCACCAAGTTTCTTGGAGCAATAAAATATCAAAACCCCTCAGACAGGGAAAAAAGGTAGCATATTTTAAACCAGATCTCCATCCAGCAATATTCCAAGAGCATATTGACACTAAACCTGGCGGGCGCCCTAGCCTCCATCAACTTGTTCCAGCATCCTTGTCCCTTCTGTGGTCTAGTTGGTCTGAGAGAGTACCTTGCATAAAATTGGTAACTACCTCCCTAGACCCTGAAAGGTCTAAATGTTTAGCAGAGTCATCAAGGACCATCCGTACCCTGGCATCCTGACGTGTATAAGGTATATCCTGGTTTAATATTACTGGAGGGTTCCTAGCATCCTTTGGAAATGCTATGATCGGGAAGGTTTGTTCAGGGACAGGTTCGTCCAACATCATCTGCATAGCGGGCTCACTTATGTCTGAATTGCCAGGACATGTATGGCCTACTACCGGAGTTGTAATCAACCCATTTAGGTCCATCAGAGAAACAGATTCCATAGCAATATTTAACAATCGCTGATTTATTGAAGTTCCACATCCCTCCCTTCCCTTTGATGTCCCGGGGGTGGGCTCTTTAGGGATAGAAACTGAGATTTGTGGTCGGATTAAAGGCTGGCTAGGTCCTACCCTACCTGATCCGATGTTAGTCCGGCCTTGAACCGAGGGACTAGGCAATAAGAATGTGGGGTTAGACGTAAAAAAGACCTTGCTAACATATACACACACACCCCCCCATGAGAGCAAAAGTTCAGAATCAGATTTTTTTTTCCTTACTATGGCTGGTTTTCTAAACGTTATCAGCCTAATCTGTCTACTACCAGAAGCAAGTTTCTGATAAGAATTTATCTGCCAAAGTGGAAATTCCAAATGTAAAAGTTCATTTAAGTGAGACTGTGTTGATTCTTTTGAGAACCAATAAGGTAAATGCCCATTTGGCAAGGGGAGTATCTTAAAGGCCTTATTGTTTGTCATAAATTTTGAGGGATTAAATTTATAAGTAAGATCCCTTCTCATTTTGGCCTTCCCTGGTTGTTTATCCTGTACCGATCTACTAGATGACTGCTGCATAGCTTCACACTGGGTCTGACGGGACCCATCCTTACTTGTGGGCGGAGGCGTGGCATTACCCCTATTGGTATTACTTATAGTGGGACGGATAAAAGATCTTCTCTTATCTCCCTCCTCTGCTTTTATTGTATAATCAATGAGAGTTTTAATTTGGTCCCTTTGTTGCTCAAAAATATTCGTAATACCAGAAAGTTGACAAATCAATTTCTTTACCAAATCTCCTATCAGGTAGCACTGGGTTGCAAGCATTTCATACAGACTAGAATCAGAGGAATAGTGATTTAGTGGATATGCCAACTTATATTGGCATCGTCACCAGGACCAGGAGATCTAAGTGGAGCACCACAGTTGCGTTCTCTGACTAACACCTCACCACTTCCTCCCATCTGCTGGGGGGTTTCCGTTGTAAATTAATCTATATTAATCAGAAAAGCATCCGGTTTTAGCTGTTTGGAACCCATTGATTTATCTAACTGGTCAACAGGACCCTGCTTACCCCTTTTGCGTGACATTTTGGGCTTATCCCTCTGTCGCTTGTAAACCTAGGGACATACAAATATAGCGAAACACGTACCTTGGAGCCCACACTATATCAACAATCAACCTGGTTAGGTTTGCCCATAATCAGCTGGAACTACTCATTAATAAAAGACACCAACAAACTTAAAGCACTGACAGCAATCAAATTCGATTCCTAGCCAGGTGATCTTACACTCAGAAACTGTTTGTGGTTAGCTTCACTTCAACCAAGATCACTCTTTTATTTACAGAAATAATTAAGCTGAGCGACTCTTCCCCTGCCGTCACTAAGCCGTATACTAAGGCTGCGTGTACAAAGGCACGCCCTTGCGTGCCTGCAGCATGGCCACAGGCACCAAGTGGGCATAAAAGCCCTGCAGCCAGAGGTGCTGGGCGGGGCTCCCCAACAGAGCCAGGCAAATTACTGGCACCTGAGTCCTATTGCCGGCTAGTCAGCTCAGTCCAATCACGTACTACAAAATATCACGCCCCTCTTAGCATCCGGAGACCCAGCTACTGCTGCAGGCCGGCAGCAGCTTTGGCTAGGATCCCGTAGCCACTCTCCCACTCGTCTCCACTGCAGTCCCACAATCAACAATTCATAATTAAACCATACTCAGTCACAATTAAAATTTTTATTTAAAATATCCTAAAAATACTAAAAACATAGATTGGTTCTGCCCTTTTAGTATATTTTTAGTAAAGAACCAATCTGTATTTAGCCATATGTGATGTGATATCCCATAATAATTATATTTATTATGTCCTCCTCCCCTCCCTTCTCACAAGACAAGTTCCCCAGGGCCCCCTAAAAAATCCAAGGCCAAACCCCAGATGTACTCACCCTCAGCAGGCGTCACCTCTCCACTGTTGGAGGAGAACAGGATGCTGGGCTTGATGATAAGAAACTCCTCCCCCCCGCCCCCCCGATTGCAATCTCTCTAGTCTCAGCTTCTCAAAGGAAGATAAAATGGTGCCTGTGAGTCACCTTTTATGCACTGCCCCCCCCCCTCACCAAGTGAAAGACATAGCTCATGCCGATGAGTCAGACTCGCGGTGCTGTTTTTTAAAAACAAACAAACACACAAAGCACTCCCCCGGCTGTTCCCCAGCCAGTAGCACGCACACACGTCAACAGTCTCACACACATCCATTGCTTACCCTGCCCCTCCCCCACAGGACGCCGAGGGCTACCGCTCAATTTACATGGTGCCAATTCCCTCTCCACAGACCTCAGTGAAATAGTGCCCCAAGCGATCCTGACAATGCATTGCTGTTTGCGAAGACGCGCAGTGGACTGTACTCCAAGCAGCCCAACACACGTTCTTCACGCTTTTGATCCTTCTGACTCTCCACACTATAGGAGGAGCCAGCACCAGTCACTGTGTGCCCCCCCTCCAAACTCAGAGGCGAACTTCGCCTCCACCAGCTCCTCAGGGCAGGCTTGCTTTGGTGGTTCATGAGTGGAGCCTCTCGAAGAACCAGCAGTAGTTCTTTTTTGAGAGGCTCCTTTCATTCTGTTGGTTGCACTGCGCATGTGCACAACCCAGTTGTGAGAATGTACGAAGCTAACTCGATGAACCTTAGTTTAGAAGGTAGTATCCTTCTGGATTCGACCAGGTGGCAGCGATTTGTTTTTTTACAGGTTGCCGGGCAGCTCAGGTAGAATTTGCAGCGTGAGATTGGGGGAATCCAGGGGCCAGGAGGGGCATTGCCCCATATACCCTGGTGCTCAGAGCGGGCTCCTGATGGGGGCTTTCTCTGCTCATCAAATGCCTGCTGCACCTGCCTGTGCAAGCATCATCAATGCTCCAGTCTGGGGCCGCAGATGGAAAGGTGCTGAGTAGCTGCTCTGAAAAATCAGAGCAGTTAATAGACAAGATGGCAGACAGCAAAATGCAAAAAAGATCACCAGGAGCTGCAGATTCTGGAGGAACAATCAGTTTATCACGGGAACCACTCAAGGCGTCAGTAAGACTCCCTCATGACACGAGCCCCCCCCAGACTCCCTCAAACTGACGTGTTGGATAAGATCCTAGGGAAGGTATGGGATATTATAGCCCCAGTGATTGCCCTGGCCAGGGATTTCAAAAAGAGGAAACATTCTCCCTTACCTAACTCTGACTCCAATTGGGAGCAGGCAGTTAAAAAGGACATTAAAAAAAAAAAAAGGGGGGGGTGCGGGAAAAGTTAAACCTGCTGTAAAGAAGACAAAACATAAGCCTCCGCCTGCAGAACCCTTCAAATGATTCACTGATCCTTTCAGCGGAGAGGATCACAACTTCTTCATTATCCTCTTACCCAGTCCCACTTGTGGTATTTGGCAGCTCGAATTATAGCCAACACTTTTCTTTAATTTCCCATGCCCTGACATTACTCCCCATGGCGCATGCTGCACCATCTGTGTAGTGAAGATCCCAGACATCCACACTCGGTGCCTATTTTGCTTGGCTGTTGAGCACAACGTTGTGAGCCTGCCGGCTGGCTGGACACTTCATGGTCTGCCCCATCTCTACTCAGGAGCAGGTCCTGGTACTGTTGGAGTCAGAGGCTTGCAGGGAGCGGCCCTGAGCTTCTCCCGGTCTTACCCGTACCCCAACAGGGGAGGCATCATTGGGTATTGGAATAGCCGGATTCTCCAGTACCAATGGGGCCAAGGTATACATGCCACAGGACCTGAGAACTCCCAAGCCTTGTATATGCACATACCACAGGACCTGAGAACATCCAAACCTTGCTGAGAAGGGTGCACCCTTTCCCTGCCATAGTTGGTCTCCAGTGCGCAGTTATCTGTGCTGACAGTGCTCCCCAGAGCTGGATTGATGTGGAAAGAAGTGCCATCACATGAGGACTCAAAAGCCAGAGTTTTCCCTGGTGGATCTGGAAGGAAATCATTGGGGCTGAAATGCCCGAGGACTTTGAGGGCTTCACTGACTCGCAGCAGCTCCTGGATCAAGGCACTAACGCTGTTGGCGTACCTCCTGACACACTCATAGAGCACTCTATGGCCAAGATGCTCATAGTGAACCTCCTAGCACCAGCCCCTCTGGCACCTAGGCAACAGACACAGCTGCTGCGCTTATTGGAACCATTGTTGGTACCAACAAGGCCAGGTTTTGAGGACCTCTCAGCACTAAGCCTTCCTTGAGGTTTGGGATTCAGACCATCAGTACCATGGGTGCCATCGCTCTGAAAATCGGCACAGCAGTATGTGCTGCTGTACTGGGGCAGTTAGCTTCTGGGCCTGGAGCAGGAGCTGCAGTTGCTTCCTTGGCACTGGATGCGATTGGTGCCAGGCCAGGGCCGTCTGGTGTGCTTGATGCTCTGCTGGAGCAGGATTGGCTAGCACCACATGACCCTTTGCAGGGGGGTTCCCTGGTGCTACCACCAACTGACTTATACTTTTTCCAGGACTGCCTGGTATAGATGGCAGCTCTGGAAAGGGTGCCCTTGGGTAACCTGGATACCAAGGAGCCATATCACCTCTTTGACACATGGGCTATAAGCCATAAGGACCACGTAGCTATTTCCCTGGCAGAGGGAATCCTAAAGCCCATAGGGACATTTGGAGTCAGCCAACCATGATGCCCCTAGCTGAACCCAAGACACTCCAGATGTGCCCAGTCCCAGGGGCTGGCTATGAGTCGTTGGTGACCCATCAAGCACTGAACTCCTTGATTGCCATGGTGATGACAGAGAGGGCTAAGTGAGGGAAGCCCTCAACTTAACCCCTGGATAGGGAGAGGAAGAGAACTGATGCACTGGGGTATAGGGTATACTTAGGTCCCTTCAGTGTCGGTTTTTCTTTTCTTTTATATTTCCTGCGAATTTATCGATGTTTGTTACAATCACAAAAAGGGTGAAAATCAGTGCAAAAAGCCTCCTTTTTCTGGGTAAACATTGGCATTTATTTTGGTGGATGGGAGGACAGCAAAAAATAAGTAGATTAATGCTTTGATAAATAGAATTTAATGTGGTTTGCTGTAGAACTGGAACAGAACTGAAAACACTATGCCACCTCTGAGTTTAAGAAAACACTGGGCTCAATCCCATGGTCTGCTGATCCCCGTGCGTAAGCTGCACATTTTCTGCATGGCACTACGTGTGCAGGATATGCAGACCATGGGATTGGACCCAATATCCCTATTCCCTCCCTCCCCCCCCCCCCCCAAATAAAAACTTTTCCTTTGAATAAACAATTTGCTGTGACTTAAAACCATTAGCCTATAAATATTTACATTGAACAATTGGGCCAAATTAGAAGTCCTGTGTAGTGTAGGATCACAACAGTTTTAGAAAAGTGTCTTCCCAGAGACACTTTAAGGAGTGTTTTTTTTAATAAGGAGCCTCCCAGCAGCACACGTGCAGTCAAGACAGAGCGTGGGACTTGCAACTCAAGGGGGCAATTCCCGAGAATCCAGAAGACAGCCTCCTCACCCCAAAAATTCAGGCAGAGGGCCTAAACTAAGAGGAAGGGCCTGCTCTAGGAAGGGCAAACCCCTGGACTTGCCCATGAAACCCACTAGCCCAATTTGTGCTCTCATCCAACTGCACACAGGTACCCCAACCCAGACCACTGTGGGACAGCTGGCCGTCGCTGGACTTTGGGAGGCTGTTGGAGGGGGAAGTTGGGATTCATGAATAGTTGTTGTTTTAGTGTTACTGTATTAATTGTGTGTTAATCTTAAAGGGCCTGGGGCAGTGGTGGATTGGCCATCTGGCAAATGCCAGAGGGACTGATACTGCTGGGGGCAGTTTTTCCTCACATTTAAAAGTGAATGTTTGTCAGTATTGCTTTTTTCTAATGACGGGATCCTGGTTACCAAAAATGCTAGAACTGATTTTAGGTCCCAGTCTGCCACCGGCCTGGGGTGTCACGCCCCCCCCCCCCATTTCTTTGTTAAAGAGATTGTCAGTAGTGGTTTCTGCGGTCCGTATCTCTAGGGTAGTGAAATCCCTGTCCGGTAGTCCCTAATTTGCTCCTTCATTTGTCAGCTACTTCCTCAGAGGGGAGGCATGGAAGCAACAAATATCTAGGTTACTTAGGATCTTTCCTCCCCAGCTGCTGCCCCCAGAGGTCCCAAACAAGAGAAGAAAAGTAACCCAAGCTTACATTAGTATGACCAATCTTAAAACTGTTAAAGTGCTAATAGTATGAAATGTGTACATAGTGGGTGTGAAGATTCATCAGTATGTATAGATGTGTACGTACCACTAAGCAGATGTGTGTAGTGTGTGTGTATTCCACTACATTGCCATACTTCAACAGGCAGCTTTACATATACATGTAGACTAATGTATTAATGTAAGACATCTACGCAATGCATTGTATTTTCCTAACAATTTCTATTTATGTACTTGAGTAATACAAAATTTGGGTGAAAATCAGTATAAACTGAATAGTAGTTTTTATAAAGCTCGGGATTATTTTTCCTCTTTTTTTTTGGTACAAATAGATTTAAAAGAAAGGGGCTTAGGTATACTTAGCAGCACCTTGGATTTGGAATCAGGGAATTACCTGGCCATCATGGCTTGATTCAGTTATGCACTATGGGAGACGATACAGCAGCTGTTGCCTGCTCTCCCTAAAGGATATATTCTATGATCAAAAGACCTATGGTTTAAGAGAGGAGTCAAGGCTCTTACAAATTAAGTTGTGATCCAGAATGCATACAAACTACAAGTTAAGGCTCCTTTCTTAACGTGTGCACCATGTAAGCAGTAAAGATGTTAGACAGTCTCACGCTGTGCTTGCTTACAACTTAGGCTCCATACACCCACACTTTGCCTTGGTTTTTCAGCCCTAATCCTCTTCCTCTGCAGGTTGGGAGCAACACTGAAGCTGGGAACAACAGGGAGTTCTGCTTTCCCTCTATGCTTTCATTTGGGTTGGGTAGAATGGGGCAGCTGAGTATTGGGGGACTGTATATGGGAAGAACAAGGTTGATGAATGTAGGATGTGTACAGGGAGACAAAACTGGGGCCAGCTGAGCAGTGGGGAAAGGGTCTGTATGGGGAGGAGGCAGCCAGGTCCTGGGGGAGTGTTTTTGGCGGACAAGGCTAAGAGATGGCTGATGTGTATCCATGTGCAAAGCTGAGAAGCAGCCAGGGGTGGGGAGCAGTGTTTGTGTGAGGAAGGGGTATGTAAGTGGTCATGGGGTTGTATATGGGGGGAAGAAGGCTGAGATGGGTGATTGTGTATTCAGGGAAAAGGGTTGGGGAACAGCCAGGGGTGAGGGGCTAAGTGTATGTATGTCTTTCATATATGTCCTTTCAGTTGTGATGGGGACAGTGGGATATAGAGTACTTGGTGGGGGTGGGGGGTACTGGATGGGTAGCTTGATCACCTTATGGGGGCTGTACATGATGGAAAGCAGATGACAACCACTCCTCCTTCAGGATCATCAGCCCACAGACAGCCAAATCCCTTTCCAATACGGTATAGTATTCCAATGCAATGACAACCATAGGCCTATCCCAGGTAATATCTGGCCCGACACACGAGGCGAGACACACATTGGATATGATGATTTGCACCAGCCTGGAAATGGGGGTTCCAGTTATTGGGGTGTGTGTGTGTGTGTGAAGACACCGTTGTCGTGGTCGAATTGTTACCTTCTGAAAGCCTAGATTCCTGCACTTCTAAGCCCCTGTTGGGGTGGTAGACCATTAGGATGGTCCACCCTCAGAGACTAATAGATCTAATGGGTTTCTAGAACACTCTGGGGGAATTAACTACTAACCGTGGTGGTGGTTCTGTCTACGATCTGGTCGTTTTATGGAATGACATCTTGTCCATGGCCATTGACACAGTTGCACCTAGACGTCTGCTGCGACAGCACAGGTCTCTCTGGTGTATGGAGAATCTGAGGCGGTTGAAGCGGGGAGGGTAGGTAGGTAGAGCATAGGTGGTGTGCGACTTGCGCTGAAGCCAACTGACTTTCGGCATAGATCGTTTTTGAAGAATTATGCCATAGCCGTGATGGTGGCAAAGAAAACTTCCTTCTCTGCTATCATAGCGTTTGCAAAGTCTCATCCGGTGGAGCAGTTCCAGGTTGTAAGGGGCCTGGTTAATCCAGTCTCTCTCTGCCTGGAAATGGAGTAATCTAACGCATGTTGTGATACTTTTATTAACTGCTTAAGAAGCCATCTTTGGATGTTGACACACACAGCCCGGCAAGATATCTACCTGTCTCTAACCTTCCCTAAAATGATTATTGAACAGGTGGTTGCTCGATAGTTCCAGACTCATCTCAGTATCATCGGACTCCTGAACCCATTTCAGTCAGGCTTTTGCCCTGGGTATGGCATGGAGACTGCACTTGTGGCCTTGGTCGATGATCTGCGCCTGGAGATTAAAAGGGGGAATTCTGCCCTTATTAGATTTTTAGGCGGCCTTTGATACAGTTGATCACAAGGTGGTGGTGAGATGACTGCGGGACCTGGCAGGGGTGCACGGGACCGCTCTTGAGTGGTTCTGCTCCTTCCTGTCGAGGAGGTCCCAGTGAGTGGTGATGGGCGATTGTGCGTTGCCCTCTCAGGACCTCCCTGTGGGGTTCTGCAGGGTTCTATTCGGTCTTCCCTCTTGTTCAATGTGTATATGAGGCAGCTGGGCGAGATCATTCAGAGGTTTGGGCTGAAGTGTAGCATTGACTTACCACCTGGGGCTTGTTCCCTTGCTGCCGCTGCTGCTCCCGCTGCTGCTCCGGTTGTTGGGGGGTCCTGCTGGGCGTCTATGGAGAAAAGGGGAGTAAGTGAGGGGGAATTGGACATCCTTTTCAACCCCCCTGCCCTCCCCCCCCCCACGCTGGCCACCGGAAGTGCCGAGGGACACTTAAAGGACGGACTGGCGGCTGCGCTGGAATGTAGCATTGACTTACCACCTGGGGCTTGTTCCCTCGCTGCCGCTGCTGCTCCGGTTGTCGGGGGGTCCTGCTGGGCGTCTATGGAGAGAAGGGGAGTAAGTGAGGGGGAATTGGACATTCTTTTCACCACCACCCCCGCCCTCCTCACCGGAAGTGCCGAGGGGCACTTAAAGGAAGGACCGGCGGCTGCACTGCAGGCCGGTGGCTGCGAGCCGAAGGGCTGTGGCCAAAGGCTGGGGCCCTTTGGGGCCCTTCGGGGGCTGGAGGGGGGGAAGGGGGGAAGCCCTGTCGGGATAGAGTGATGAGGCGGGGGGTGGTATGTGACATTGAGGGGGAAAGTTGTTTACGGGCTCTTCCTGTATCGAGGGGGGAGAGGGGAGGGAGGGAGGGAAAAAGGGGGGGAAAGAAGCAGACGGGCAGTCTTCTGTGGAAATGAGAACGGGAATTATGGAGAGGGATTGTGGGATGTTTATGGAAGAGGGTAGAGGGGAGTTGTATTATGGTGGTGTGCCCTGGGTGGGTTTGGGGAAGGAGCTGGGAGACTGGGAGGAGTTCGATAAGTTATGTATGACCGCTGATGTAGGGTTGGTGGGGCCACCTCCCCTGGTGTGAGGAGGGTGGAGGTGGTCAGGTTCCCCTTGGTGGCAGCAGGGGATGATTTGGTTGTTGATGGGACCTACTCCATTTTTGTGGGGGAAGTCATAGAATGGGATATTAGCGAGTCAAGGGAATGTGATTGTTGAAAATTTTGCTATGTTTAAATTGTTTATTATGTTAGAAATGCTATTTTGTAATGTTTTTCTGGGCCCCTGCGTGGAAAACCCAGAATATGTTATGTTTTGTAAGCCACCTTGAGTCCTGCGGGAGAGAGTGCGGGGTATAAATTAAATGGAAAACGAAATGAAATGAAAGTGCCATCAGTATGCTGACTACACACAGCTCTACCTCTTTTCATCCGACCCAGGCCCTGCAGTCTCAGTGCTCACCCGATGCCTGGCTGCTGTCAGGGACTGGATGAGGATGAGCCGATTGAAACTGAATCCAGACGAGACTGAGGTGACAAAGGTTGACCGGCCTTGTGACCTGGAGGGGATTGGGACTCCTGTTGTTAATGGAGTCCAGCCCTCTCTGGTCAATCAGATTCGCAGCCTTCAAGTGCTTCTGGAGCCCTTGCTGCACCTGGATTGTCTGGTTGCACTGGTTGCCAGGAGTGCTTTTCACCAACTCCATCTTGTGAGGAAGCTGCGGCATTTTCTTTCCAATTTGGATCTGGCGGCTGTCGTCCCTGTTTTCATCATCTCGAGGCTATATTACTGCAATACACCCTATGTGGAGCTGCCCTTGATGACTGTTTGGAGGCTGCAGCTGGTTGAGAAAGTGGTGTGACTCGGCTTCTTTCGGGGGCAAGGCGCTGAGAGCACATTACACCAGTGCTCTGAAGTCTTCGGTGGCTCCCTATAGCTTTTTGGGCAGAACTCAAGATGGTTTTAACCTTTAAAACCCTAAATGGTCTGGGCCCCACATATGAGACTGCCTGTCCTTCCATTCCCTATTCTGGCCCCTGCGATCAGCCGGGAGCGCCTCCTTGTGGTTACCATCTGTTAGTCTTGTTCATATGATGATGGCTCAAAGCAAGGCGTTCTTGGTTGCTGCCCCAACGCTATGGAACTCCTTTTCCCTGGAGGGTTTGTCCGAGCCTGAGCATCTTTCAGAGGCAGTGTAAGACCTTGTTTGTAAAGGCAGGCAGGGATAGAATTGGGATGGGGAGTTTGGTGTTTGGTTGGGCTTGGTTTGGGGTAGGGGTGTTTGGAGGGGGGATTAGATGTGAGGAATGTGGAGATGGTTTTGCAAGGGATTGTGGGAAGGTTGGGGGGGTTGTGTTTGGGTTTTTTAAAAATGGTTTGTGAGCCATCCTGAGCCTATGAGAAAGAGGGCATTTAAAATTTACTTAAACATACTATAACAAATAGTATATACGGCAAGCAAACGTTTGCTTAAATAATCACCCTTGTAGTACGCAGATGCACTTGAGCTGCTGGTGGGGGTGGGGGGAAAGGACTATATTTTATTTATTTATTTATTTATTTATTTTGAGGTGCTTTTACCCTCTCTCCCTCCTGCCCACATGGCAGCTATAAATGAGGCAGAAATTGTAGCTGCAGTGGAGACAGGGATCTTATCCATAATATTGGGGTGAGGAGGACTTGTTGTTTCCAACTTCAGTGTTGCCCTCAACCTGCAGAGGAAAAGACTTGGGCCTGAAAGACCAAGGCATTGTGTTCGTGTATGGAACCTAAGTTGGAAGCAAGCACAGTCTCATGACGGTTCAACGACTTTACTGCTTACATGGTACACAAGTTAAAACAGGAGTCTTTACAGTCTGCATGCTTTTTGGAGCATGGCTGAATTGGTAAGAGACTTAACTCCTCCCTTAAAGCATAGTTTTTTTGAACGTAGAACTTCTGTTTTTTTTAAAAAAGGAATACACTAAATGCCCCCTCCTGCAACACTCCCCTAGCTTTAACCCACTAGCTCCCAGCTGTCGTAGGTGGTAACAGGATGTGGGCTCCTATGGAGCGCAGCTGGGGGTGTGGCTCAATGACTACTAGCTAGCGATGCAGACTTTATTAACCTCTGTCCAGAGGGGGCACTGGTTACACTCTAAGGCATCAAATTTGGCTAGTAACAAGGAGGTCCTAATTATACAGTTGATATAACTTTCCTCTATTACATAAAATGCATGTATCCGATCTCAAACATAATATTTAAATCTAACTGGATCAGTTTGCCATTCCCTAACACATTTTTCACCAATTGATGAAAAATTGCATAATCTTGTGACATAATCATCCAACTGATTGGCTTGTTACATCTTACTATATATGCATATTTATCAGTCACTGTGGTTTCCCCCCAAAACATGGTCCACGTCTGTCCCACTTTGGCAATATCACCCATCTATTGTACCTCTCTATCCAGTTTCAACTGGCTCTGATAATGTCCCCTTTATGAAAAGGCAACGTCCATTTTCAGTGATACCATCCATCACTTTTCTTACCCAGACCACTCAGGAATGCACCTGGCACATGCATGGTTCTTCTCTAGCTTGGTACCCTGCATAGTTCCAAGCCATCACCCTGGTACCACTTGACTCTTACTTCACTCTGCCAAGTAATATGACGATATAATATGTAATATGACTCTTTCTTCACTCTGCCGAGTAAAATGCAGGCTGACTTCCTACTTGACCATGCTAGAGGGGCTCAGGCTAACCTCAGTTTTAGCCATACTAATCTATATGTATTGCTTATATATATATATATATATATATATATATATATATATATATATATAGTAAAACCATATATATATATAGTAGATAGAGGTTCATTTAATAACATATTCAACATGTGAGATGTTATAGTGATGCAGTTCTTTCTTTATATATATATATATATATATATATATATATATATATATATATATATATATATATATATATATATATATATATATATATATATATATATATATATATATA
>QEPC01004754.1:489806-501382 GCA_003113815.1 Sphenodon punctatus
GGGCCTCTGTCTGGATCGGCAGGTGGAGGCGGTGACTAAAGCCGCCTTTCGCCAGCTGTATCTGGCACGGAGGCTTCGACCTTACCTCTCCGGGCCCGATCTGGCCACTCTCGTCCATGCCTTCATCACCTCGAGGCTAGACTACTGCAACGCGCTCTATGTGGGGCTTCCCTTGTTTCTGGTTCGGAGGCTGCAGCTAGTGCAGAATGCGGCGGCCCGTCTCCTGACGGGGGCGGGGCGGTGTGAGCACATAACACTGGTGCTCCGCGCTCTGCACTGGCTGCTTATAGCGTACTGAGCCAGATTAAAGGTGTTAGTATTGATTTACAAAGCCTGCATGATCTGGGCCCCTCATCTCTTGGGGATCGCCTCGCTCTCCGTGCCTCAGAGCGATCCCTTCGGTCCACCGGGGGCGCCTTTCTGGAGATCCCCCATGTAAGACGGGGGGCCACAATGGAGAGGGCGTTCTCGGTGGCCAGGCTGCGGTTGTGGAACTCCCTCCCAGAGGAGGCTCGCCTGGCCCCAGACCTGTTGGCCTTTCAATGTATCTGTAAGACTTGGCTGTTCACCCAGGCCTTCAGAGGAGAGGGTGGGGCGGTGGGTTAATTTTTGTGTGGGGGGGTGTTTTAAATTTGTTTTTAATTATGATATTGTAGATTTTTTATGTTTAAAAATTGTTTTATATTGTACTGGAAGCCGCCCCGAGATGCCGTAGGCATGGGGTGTGGCATATAAATACAATGAAATAAATAAATAAATAGTTGTAGAGTAAAAAAGTTACCATTGATAGCCCATCGCTACTAACGCTTGTGATTCCAATAGGCAGGAGCTGCTCCGGAATTAAAGCCAATAGGGATATTTTATCTGCTCTGATGTAGCTCCTGGCTGAGTAGTAATAGTATTCGTTCTTGTGCTTACAGCTGCCACAGGAATGGAGAGGTGCTGTGTTGGTTGTCTACAACAAAAGAATATGTGAACGCAACCAAACAAGCTAAATGCAAAAAAGCAAAGCAAAATGAGTCTGACAGGACTTTTCCAAAATTCCCATCCATTTCCTCCAGGAAAAAAAAATATTTGCAAAACTGTCCCACCAGGACGTTTAAGATCTTCCTGTACCTCAGTTGCCCACTTGTTTCACTAAATTCCTTAGTTTCTTTTCAGTCTCCCTCAGTCTGACAGCAGTTGAATTCAGCAGTTTCCCGTGTGTGTGTACTGCTTGTAATAGTGTTTGGTACTCCTTTTTTTCAGGGAGTGTTAACTGTAATTCTTTTAACCGTTCTGTGCTCAGTCTGTCATTAGCATTTATTAGCAGAGGTAAGGGACACAAATTGTGTCCGGGCACCTGAAAAAGCTTAAAATACATAAGGAACTTGTGAGACCCATATGTATTTGATTGTACCCTATGCCTAGAATCCAGTCACCTACATTTAAATTACCTCTCAGATATCTTCCACTTTGATTATCCAGTTGTTAACCAATTCCTAGCTTCCTATCTTTATTGATATGCAAGGTAACCATATGTGTGGCTGTATAATTCCAGCTCTTTGTACATGCTTCCCTTCCATTTTATTATTGCAAGGCTTACGCACATCTATATTTTAGAGCTGCAGTTATAACTGTACCAACACCAGCACATTTTACCAATCATGCCAATTCTAATTTTTGCTATTAGATTCTTTCTTGCACTGATGTCAGTCCTTTAAGCGAGATCATTGGGTGGAATAGCATTGCTGGATAAAGTTAAATACTTTCAACTTGCAGTAAGAAGGCTGCATGAAATGACATAATTGCTTGCAATGAACTTATTCATTATGTGAGATGGCACTGCTGGCAGGGGTCAGAGGTTACCAGCACTTGACTCACTATGACATGAATGATTCAAGTGAATAGTAAAATTGTGACATGAGGTTGAAAGTTAAATGAAATCAGGAATAGCTGACCTGGAATGTTTCTAGGAAGACACCTCTGACTGGCAGCTGAGGTGAAGTCAGTTGGTAGTGGGAGAGCACAGTGAGAGAACAAACTACCAAGCATAGCAGTATGAAAAGTTGCATTAAATTTAGTGATACCACTTGCATAACAAAACAGATAAACACTGAGTGACGGACAGCCATGGCAAAAGCACAAATGTATAGGATCTTACTATTCTCAAAATGTTTACATATAGCCAAAAGTTTTAGTTGCTGCTATAAAAAAAAAAGTCAGTTGTGTCTGCAGGGCATCTTTACCCTCTGTTAGTATTTTGTTTTGCTCACATTCATTATTTGGCTTGCAGAAAGCACTAGTCCCCAGACAAAATCCATGCAATGTGAGGTAGGTGTTTTTTTTAATCTACTTACATTTTTTGTTTAATTAAGTAGTTTTAAATGTTTTTACAATTTAGCGCCCGTCTCCTTTTATTACTCCTATTAAAAATTCAAAGGGATTTAAATACTTAACTCTTTCCATCCCTGCTTTGGGCTAAATATCACCATACTGCTGGGTTATGAAACTTTGTCAAAAATGGGGCTATACTAGCACCTTCTTCAGATGGCCACTTCCACAGAGTCCTTCCACAAGTTAAATCCAGTTCCACAAGTCAATCCTAGAGACAATGGTCCACTGCAGGAGAGTGTAGTGAGTCACTGCACTTTCCTGCAGTGGATAGTTGTCTCTAGGATTGACTTTGCTGCATCCAATATCACTGTTTGCCTTGACGTGTAATTAAACAAATGCTCTGTACTATAACTGGTTTGAATTAAAGGCAGACTGGCTGATGGGTGCAGGAAGAGTAGCATGATAAAAAGGCAACATGGTAAAATATACTCTGGAGAAGATTCACAAAAACACCTAAACATGCCAATTAATCACCCTGCAAACACCTATACATTTAACAATTCTATGTTTATTTGAGCCACTTTCCCACACACACACCCACCCACCCACACACACACACACACACTTTCCTCCTGAGAGCTCCCTGCATTAGCAGGTAGCATCCATCATCCCAAGTCTTGTTAGGCTTTCATACCAAACCTTTGATGGAACTTAATCGTCTATCTCATTTTTACTCGGCATCACTGCACTTTTATTCAATTGTACACATACTATACCAAACGAGTAGTAGCTTATCATAATCTTGCACTACCCCCCATTATTTCCTGGATTGTTACTGTATTTTTAGTTGGATAAGCATTCATTTTATTTATAACACTGGAGATTTTTTTCCCCCATATACAGTAGAAAATTTGAAAATTTACAAGCCCATCCCCAACCTCAATGCAATTATGGGGCAGAATGCTAAAGACATTCTGGGAGGTGGTTCTATTCTTTTTATTAAGCAAAAACCATATCTATGTTTACAAATACTTTCTTTTTCTTTTTCCTCGCTCTGTATTCCTGTTGGCTATACATGCCTGCACCTGTGCCTGCAACCTCCTCACTTCTACTTTAGAATCTCTAATCTTTCTCCTGCCTTTTGCGGTCTGTCTTCTAACTTGACCATTGGGTGCATATTCTCAACCTTCGGCTTTCCTTTGTTCACTAACTTCGTTTTAATTAACTTCTCTAGCACCTTCATAGTTGAGGCCTTTGCAGTGAATGCCACATGCCCTAACAAACTGGGCGTAATCACACTTGCTGGAGGGGCTCTGCTATTTTAACTGTTTTTTCCATCCTTTTGTCCGACTTGAAACCTGACCACTGTGAAGTCTCGCTGCCACCTCCTACAGGCATTCTAGGTTTTGGTGTTGGGTTACCCTGTTTCAAAACCTAGCTTCCGTATATTGTTGGTTGCAGTTCGGTGGCCTCTGGTCAAGAATTATTTAATTTTAATAGTGCCACCCTTTTTATATTTCTGCCCCCTGTTCCCAAGGCTACATAGGGTGATTTCAGACGTTACGAGATCACGGTGAACCACACTGAACCACGCTCAACCCCCCCGCGGGGCCAAAGGGCCCGGAACGTCTGAACGGCGTGCGCCAGATGTTCATCACGCTCAATACCCACATGGGGTCAGTTTGAACCACGCTTCCCGGGCTAGCCGGGGGAAGGTCTCGGGAAGCGTGGTCAAACCAACCCCCACAGGGAACCAAGCAAAAGTAACGTCTGGACGCCAATCCCCCAGCGGAACCAAAAAAATGGAGCCCCGGCCGGGGACGAGGCACGCAGCGTCGCTGCCAGGCAACCAGCACCAACACAAACACCGGAGGGAGATTTAAAGCGAGAGCAGCAGCAAGCAAGCGTGGCGGGATGGAGCGAGGAGGGAAGCGGAAGAGACCGGAGGCACGAACAGCGACAGCGGCGGCACAGGAGGCGGAGGACGTGCAGCCAGGCCCAGCGATGCAGGCGGAGGGGGCACAGGTGCAGGAAGGGGGCACACGGGAGCACCCGACCAGGGAGGCGCCCCGGGAACACCAACCACAGCTGCAGCCGGGTCGCGCCGCCCCGGGGACAGCGGCCGGAACAGGCCCACAGGAGGCACCCAGGAAACGGGTAAGGGCACCCACTGGGAGGGGAACAGGGGGCACAGGGGAACCCCCTGTGGAGGGGGCCGGGGGGACCCCGGGCGGAAGGCAGGGGGGCAGGGGGACCCCGGGCGGAGGGCAGGGGGGCAGGGGGCCCCCGAGAGGGCCCACACCCTCACCCAGCAACCAACCACCCCCCTTCCCCCCCCCAGACACGAAAGTCGGCCCGGGCGGACGAGCCCCAGGAGGAGCCCGGCCCCCGGCCCCTGGAGGCGCACCCCCAGGAGGAGGTGGAGGAGGAGCACAGGCAGGTGCAGCAGGAGCTGCACCGGGAGGAGGAACAGCAGGGGCCCAGCCGGAGGAAGGCCTATCACAGAGGGGGACAGTGGGGCCTCCAGGAGACCCGGGACTTCATACGGATCTGGGGGACCCTCGAGTACCAGGTGGAGCTCGCAATAAACCAGCGCAACGAGCATGTCTACCGGGACATCGTGCGCGACATGGAGGCGGCGGGGCACGAGCGCACTGTCAACCAGTGTCGCTCAAAGGCCAAGGAGCTCAAGAGGGGGTACAAGGCCCTCAAGGACAATAACAGCCGCTCCGGCCACGGGGCCCGCACCGCCCCCTACTACGATGCCCTGGACCGCATCCTTCACATGAAGGGCTCCATCGTTGCCCCACGCCTGGTGGGCAGCGCTGTGGTCCAGGGCAGGGAGCGGGCCGAGGTACCCCCTCCCCTCGCCGCCCGCCCGGTAGACACGAGCTCAGGGGACCCCCACCCCCAGGAGGACCACCCGGGACCCGCAGAAGCCCCAAGGCCCCCCCCCAGCAGCAGCCCGGAGACATCCCAACGCCGGGCCGGCCAGGCGGAGTCGGAGGTCGGCACCTTCACCACCCTCAGCCAGTGGTCCCAGGGGGAGCACTCCCAGGGTGAGGCGCCGGCCTCCGAAGGCTCGGAGACGGACATAGAGGGTAAGCGGGCCCCCAGGGCAGGGGGGGGCATGACCAGGGGGCCGGTGGCAGGGGCGGGGGTGGGGGCCCTGCTGCAGGGGCCACAACCAGCCCCCTTCACCCGCTCCCCCCTCTCCCGCCCGCAGGACATGGGGAGCCCCAGGACCGGGCCAGCGAGACGGTGCAGGCCCCCGCGGAGGGCACAGGAGAGCAGGTGCCGGACCCAGGTAAGGCGGGAGGGCTGGGATTGCGGGAGGGCCCCCCGGGCGCCAGCCCAGGGGGGCCTCTGGCCTCAGTGGGGGAGGGGGGGCAGGGGGCCCCGGGACCCGACCCCGCTAGGGGACAGGGCCCTGCACTGACCCACCCGCCCATTTCCACAGGGCAGCCCCCGCGCGCGGCGCCTCCGCCGGCCGCAGCCCCAGCCCAGCGGATGCGGGAGTACCGGGCGCGGGTCCGCAGGCGCAGGGAGGAGCAAGCGGAGGACATCGTCCGCAGGGCGGAGGAACAGGGGGAGCGCATGATCGCCTCCGTGGACCGCATGGAGGCGGCCATAGAGCGGTCCATGGAGAAGGCCCTGGAGACAGACCGCCGGCTGGAGGCGGAGGTGCGCCTGGAGCGGAGGCGGGAGCGCCGGGAGCACCAGCGGCAGCAGGGGCTGCTCAGGGGCCTCCGGCAGGACATACAGGGCATGGTGCGGGAGCACAGTGCAAAGATGGACAGGTCCCACGACATTGGGACCTCCCTGCTCCTGCATGCGGGCACCATGTGTGCCTACGTGATGGCCGGCGCACCTCCGGGCGCCCTGCCCGCCCAGGTCCCCATGCCGGGCCCCTCGGCGCCCCCGGGCCCAGCCCTGCCGCCCCTGGCGCCCCCCCGGCCCCAGGGCCCTCGCATGCGCCTCCCAGTGCCCCCGGGCCTCCGGAGGGTCCAGCCCCCCCGGGGCGCGACCGGGGCACCGGGCACAGCTGCCCATCCGCCGCCCGGCCCCCTGCCGGGGCCGGGACCGGCCCAGGACACGGCAGGGGACACGGACAGTGGGGGGGAGGGGAGCTCCCAGAGCTCGGTGGGCCCAAGCGGCCGCACGAGGGGTCGGCCCAGGAAACGCGGGGGGATGGTGGGAAGGGGGGGGAGGGGGAGGGCCACATGAGGGCGGGTGGTGGACGGGGTCACGGGGACGGGGGTGGGGAGGGGGCACAGGGTGATTGTGTGCACTGTGTGGGCAATAAAGTGTTGTAAAGAGACAGTTGTCCCCGGCCCGTTTGTGGGGGGGACAGGGCTGTGGGACCGCGTGTACAGGGGCATGGGCACGGAACGGGGGGTGGGGCCCCCAGGGGCGGGAAGGCCCTCACAGCGGGCCCCCCCGGGCGATGTGGGTTGCAAGGGCGTTCCGGATCCTTTTGGCATACCGGTACTCCCGGGGGTTCCCTGCGTTCACGTACAGGGGAACAGGACCGGGGGGCCGGTGGGGCTCGGGGTACTCCAGGGCCGCCCCCTCGGTCTCGCACACATTGTGCAGAACGCAGCAGGCACCGATCACCAGGGCGGAGGTGGGGACGGTGAAGTCCAGGCGGCCAGCTAGACTCCTCCAGCGCTGCTTCAGGGCCCCGAAGGCACGCTCCACCACGGTCCGGCTCGCACACAGGCGGGTATTGTATACCTGCTCCGCAGGGGTGCTCGGGACAGGGTAGACCTTCATCAGCCAGCGGGTCAGGGGGTAGGCGGGGTCCCCCAGGATGCAGGGGGGCATGGGAACACCCTCGATCCACCTCATGCCCATGTCCGCGAAGTCCCCCCGGTACATGCGGGCATAGAAGGGGGAGATGGTCATGATCCTGGCGTCGTGACTCCGGCCGGAGTTGCCCGTGTAGATGTCTATGAAGCGGGCCCGGTGGTCCACCACCCCCTGCAGGTGCAGGGAGTAGTATCCGTGCCGGTTCACATACTCCAGGGCCTCCCCCGCGGCCGGGCGCAGGATCTCGATGTGTGTGCCGTCCACGGCTCCGATGCAGTTCGGGAAGCCCCCGGCCGCGAAGCCAGCCATCACAGCGCCCTGGTCCAGGAGCTGGATGGTCCTGTCGAGGAGCACGCCCTCCACAGCCTCGCACACATCCCGCACGATGCAGGCGACCGTGCTGAGCCCCACCCCGAAGTGCTGGGACACGGAGCGGCAGGAGTCGGGCGTTGCGAGGGCCCAGACCCCTATGGCCACCCGCTGGACCATGGGGATGGGCTCCCGCATGGAGGTGTGCTGCCGCTCCAGCCAGGGCGTGAGGAGCTCCGCTAGGCGCAGCAGGGTGGCCTTGCCCATCCGGAAGTGGGACCCCCACTCGGCCTCCCCCCAGTGGGCCTGGGCCCGCTCCCACCAGGCCTGGGGCCGCTCCGTGACCCATAGGCTCCGCGCTATGGGCATAGCCAGCAGCGCTGCCCGGCGGAGGGTCTGCGTTGCCCAGCGGAACCGCCTCGCGGCCCCTCGGAGCGCAGCGGGCCGGGTGAGGCTCCGGCAGGCGGCCAGCCACGCCCCCCAGGCCCGGCGCCGAGCCCTGAGCCGGCCACGGACTCTCCTGCGGGCCTGCTGGCCCCGGAGGCGCACGCCAGCCCGCAGGGCCAGGACATAGCGCAGGCGGACGGCCAGGTGCACCCTCTCGGTCAGGAGGCACAGCTGCTCAGTGTGGTCACGGTGCCACTCAGCCGCGAGCGCGAGGAACATCCAGTTCCCACCTGCCCTATCGCGCTCCATGGTGCTGGGGCCCCGGTGGGGGCTGGGAGCGCTTATGCCGGCCCGGTGCTGGTGGCCCCGCCCGGGGGTCGGCCTCGCGGCCCTGCGCGCGCCCTGTGCCGGTGCATTCCGGCTGCTCCCGCCCCCAGCACCCCGGGCCCCCTCCCCTCGCTGTTTGTAGCGGGATGGCCTTGAAGGTGCGATTAGGCAGACAGAGAGCTCGCTGTTGTTCTCTGCAGCTGTGCCGGGCCCGCACCCCACGCCTCGCTCTGTTGTGCTACAATGTTGCGGTGCGGGCCCGTGTTCCCTGTCCCGGGGGCCGGGCCGAGCCTCTCCCGGCCCTGGGCAGTCTGTGTGCCCTCCGGGCTCCGTGTCCCATTCCCTGTTGTGCTGGACCATGGCTGGCTGCCCATCCATGGGGCTCCCGCTGTCCGGCCCCCAAGGGGCCCCCCATATCTGGGCCTTCCGCGAGACCATGTCTCTGTGCGACCTGTGGCACACCCCTGCCGTGCAGCTGCTCCTGGCCGGGCCGGGGAGCCGTGCAGGTGCCTACGAGAGCCTGAGCTCCGGGCTCCGTTACTTTGGCCATGTGGTGAGCGCCCGTGATTGCCGGCTGCATGCGGAGGCCCTGGGGCTGGCTCGTTTCCCCGAGGGGCGCATCCCGGAGGTGCTGTGCGCCCATGTGCCCTGGAGCGCCTCGGAGACCGTGTCAGCGCTGGTGGTGTGTGGTCTGGGCGCCTACTCGGAGTGCCTGGCCGAGGGTGGCCCTGCCTTGGCCGTGACCTACTTCTCCTGTGTTCACGGGGCCCGTGGGTACCAGCGCACCCGTGGGGCGGCGTTCCAGCGGCTTCTGGAGCTGGGGCATCTTCCGTGGCCCCCTTCTGCTGCCTGCTGTGTGCCGGAGCCCTCCGCGGTGGAGATGTCATCCCTGTTGGCGGTGTGGGCGCGTGTGGATGTGCAGCTGGCCCTCACCATGCCCGATCCCTTCGAGGCCTACTACCTGATCGCCCACTACATGTCCTTGCAGGGGTACCGCCGGGGCATGCTGCACTGGCCCCACCTGGTCCACCGGGCGGGCCACCCGGGCCCTGGGGCCAGCGGGGCCCCCGGCAGCGGCCCGTGAGCCCCGCGTCGCTGGCCTGCCCCCCCCGGCGTGGTGCCCCCGTGTGGGCTCCCGCCCCGGCCCGGGGGGGGGCCTGGTCCCCGCTGGCCGCTCCCGACCTGCGGACCCCACCTCGGTGAGCTCCCGCCCGCCTCGCTGCTTGCTGCTGCCCCTGGCCGTGGTCCTGGGCCCCCTCCATCCCCGTGACTCCGTGGGTGCTGCCTGAGCGTCGCTGGTGCTGCGGAGGAGCACCGCTGGACCCGGCTGCCCTGCCTGTGCCAGCCTTTGACTGTGGGGCCCCCTTCCTCCTCCTCCTGGCGCCCCTCCGCCGGCCTCGCTGTGCTTTGGGGGCCCCCAACGTGCCTTGCTCCGGGGGTCCCCCCCCCCCTCCGAGACTGCCTCTGTTCCTGTGGGGGCACCTCCTTGGACTGGACTGGACTGGGGTGGCGTGGGGGTGGGGGTTGCTGCTGTCTGTGCCTTGCCCCGTGGTGGTGCCCCCCCCTCCCTGCCGGTGTTCCGGGTGGGGTGTTCCGGGCGCCCCTTCCCCCCTTCCCGGCCTTTCCCGTGTGTGTGTGTGTGTGTGTGTGTGTGTGTGTGCCCGGGCGTGTGGCCGTGCATTGTGCCCCGCTGCGGGACCGCTGTGTGAGCCGGCTGTCAGCCTGTTCTCGCTCTTCCCCCCTCCCTTCCCGTTTCCCTTGTGTGGGCGTTCCCTTGTGTGCCTTGTGGCTTCGTTTGCCCTCAGTCGGCCATGTCTGTGTCCCGCCCCTGCCCGGTGCCTTGTGGGGGTTTAGCGCCCGCCGGGGGTTCGGCTGCACGTCTGTTGTGCTGCCACGGGCCGCGATGGTGCGGCCCGGTTCCGGCCCGTGGTCCCGTTCCCGGCACGTCTGTTTGGGCCGTTTTCCAACCCCCGGGCGTGGTTGCACTGTTCGCCCCCCCTGGTGGTTCGCTGTGGTGAACCGGCCGCCCGTAACGTCTGAAAATACCCATAATTACTTAAAATTATCAACTCCTCAGGATTTTACTAGGAGGCATCACTTTAATCCTTGGTAAAGATTTTCATTGCTGCTTTCAATCAGTTCTGTTCATTACTTGCTTTAATTTATCATGTATCTGCATAACTTGCTGCCCTGCAAGCCAGAGTTAGGACACATCACACCCTGCCGCCTGGCTCACTTTTTCATATGCTTTTCTTTTTCCTACAGCGAGCTTTGCCAACTCTAAAGCATGCTGCTTGATGTTTTATTATGATTTCCACACCTTCCAGCAACTTACATCTTGCACTCTTTAGAGCTTCAGGTTCTCTACATCTTGTGATTATTCCATAGCTTGCAGCATTCTGCATGTTACTGTTTAAAGCTTCAGGTTCTGTACATTTTATGGCTATTAACTTTCCTTTTTTAATTTGGCAACTGGCACCTCAGATCCTAAGTTACAGTGCAGTTCTACCTTTTTCACCTATGGTGCCCAATCACCACCTGGAGCAGTGTACAGTCTGGCAAACTCTGCATCCCTAGGGGGTAATAGTGGGAGAATTGTATCTCGCTCCACCTACTAGCTGTGCTTCATCTCAGCTGCTAGGCTCACCTAACTCACCTACATCACACTTATTCCGTAAGGTCGCCAACACTGAAATCAAAATAGAGTGGCGTGCAAACAGTGTGATTCACTGGGCAGCATACCAATAACTCAGTACAGGCATCCTTGCTTCCTAACTGTATCTTGTGTTCAATCAAGCGCATGACAGTCTGTGCCACTGTTTTATTGAAGCCTTCTACATACACCTGGCTTCCAAGTGCCTTTCTTCTGCGACTCCCTCTGTTTTTACCACAAAATCACCTACCCAAGCTAAAATTGAATTAAAATTTCTTAAGGGATCCAACTGACTTGCTATAGCTGCCATAACAGAAACTTCCAAACATGCTAGACTCCCACCCCCTCTGATAGAGCCAGAAACCCTAGTCGGATGCAGCAAACTTTGTTGCCCTTTCAGTCTGATCAAGGGTGCCCTGCAACAAATTGTATGTTTTATCCAGCACCTCGCTTCTGTCCAGCACCTGTCCTTCCCGTTCCTCAGTCCTGGCCTGTTGCTCTACAATCTGCCCCTGTAACACACCAAGCTGGTACATAAGAACATAAGTGCTGTACTGGGTCAGACCAATGGTCCATCTAGCCCAGCATCCTGTCTCCGACAGTGGCCAATCACAATGGCTTGGGAGAAGCACCCAACAGGTCACAATGGGGGATCCATTCCCTGTTGTTTTCCCCCAGCTCCCATCATGTTCCCTGATCCTGTCTGGCTAATAGTTGCTAATGGACCTATCTTCCAGAAACTTGTCCAAACCTCTTTTAAACTCAGCTATAG
>QEPC01004754.1:506700-568225 GCA_003113815.1 Sphenodon punctatus
CCAGGCTGGGCAGGGTGGGTGGGGGGTGTCCCCCCTTCCACCCGCGCAGCCTGGACTCGGGGAGGGTTTTTTTTAAAAAAACTTTTTGGCTGGGGCTTTAAATTTTTTTTACATTGCAGCCATTTTTAAATGGCTGCAATGTAAAAAAAAACGGTACCCAGAAATCCGGTACCGGGTCCGGATTACCGGGCCGAATCCGATAATGCCAGTACGCCCGATACCGGCATTATCGGATACCGGATTCTACCGGTTTCCCACCCCTACTATTAAGTACTGAGTGTGCTATGTTTATAGCTTTAACATTTTCAATCATCTTTGAATCATCTGGAATTCGGAACCTGGGATTTCCGATTTGGATAATGTGATTTTGTATACTCTCGTTATCATATGGTGGTTGTTGCTCTCAATTGTTAATGTTATGTTTGGTTATTTTCTGGTTTGAGTTGTGTTGGCCATGCGGCTTACAACTTTAATAAAATTTTACGTACTGTATTGTCTGCAACCACCCCCAGATCCTTTTCCTGAGTGGTAACTCCTAGCTTAGTATCCAGCATTATGTACGCATAGTTTGGATTATTTTTCCCTACGTGCATCACTTTGCACCTGTCCACATTAAATCTCATTTGCTTTTTAGATGCCTAGGTACCCAGTGCCATAAGATCCCATTGCAGTTCCTCACAGTCTGCTCGTGTTTTAATTACCTTGAATAACTTGGTGTCTGCATATTTGATCACCTCACTCTTAACATCCTTTTCCAAATCATTAATGAATACATTAAACTACACCGGTCCCAATACAGATCCCTGAGGCACACCACGTTTTACATCTCTCCATTGTGAAAACTGACCATTTAGTCCTACCCTTTGCTTTCTGTCTTTTAACCACTTTCTGATCCATAGTAAGACACTACCTCCTATCCCATGTTTTCTCAAGTCTCTCATGAGGGACCTTATCAAATGCTTTCTAGAAATCTAGGTACATTATATCTACTGGGTCTCCCTTGTCCACATGCTCATTTACACTCTCAAAGAATTCCAACAGGTTAGTGAGGCATGACTTACCTTTACTAAATCAGTGTTGACTCTTCCCCATTAAGCCATGTTTGTCAACATACCCTGTAATTCTGTCCTTAATGATGGTTTCCACCATTTTGCCTGGCACAGACATCAAGCTTACTGGTCTGTAGTTTCCAGGATCGTCTCTGGATCCCTTTTTAAATATCTAGGTTACATTTGCCGCCCTCCAGTCCTCGGGTACAGTGGCAGATTTTAGTGACAGGTTACAAATTACTAACAGTAGGTCTGTGATTTCATATATGAGTTCCTTCAGAACTTTGGGGTTAATGCCACCTGGCCCTGGTGACTTGTTAGTATTCAGTTTTTGTCAATTTGCCCTAGAACATCCTCCAACGTCACATTGATGTAACAGCTCTTCCAATTCGTCGCCAACAAAGCAAGGATCTGGCGTGGGTACCTCCCCCAAACCCTCCGCAGTGAAGACCGACACAAAGAACTCATTCAGCTTCTCTGCAATGTTCTTATCCTCCATGAGTGCACTTTGCCCCTTGTCATCTAATGGCCCAACTGACTCCCTAGCAGGCTTCTTGCTTCTGATGTATTTGAAAAAGTTTTTGTTGCTTGTTTTTGCTTCTTTAGCAACCTTCCCTTCAAAATCTCTCTTGGCCAGCTTTATTAACACTTTACATTTATGTTGCCAGTGTTTATGCTCTTTCGTATTATTTTCATTGGGTCTAGCCTTCCGTTTCTTAAAGGATGGCTTTTTGGCTCTAATAGCCTCCTTCACCATTTAACCACGGTGGAAGATGTTTGGTCTTAACCAAAGCTAAATGCTGTTCTGACACTTACATTCAGCAGTGTGTGTGTGTGTGTGTGTGTGTGTGTGTGTGTGTGTTCAAATCAGGTTCTGTGTTGTCCATTGTAAGGTTCCAGTGGCCCAAAAGATTCCATTGGTCCCATTCCGAATCAGAGCCAAAGCAGCACTTTGCAGGCTCCAAGGTCACGGTTCCTATTTTTACCCACTTATTTCTGCTATTCAGCTGAGAAATCCCTGAGCCTAGACTCTGTCCTCCCACCTTAAGCTGTGAAGTTTTCTTGGCTTGTTTTTGTAACTTAGCAGCCACCTTCTAATTCACTCTGTCACATGCTACTTCAGCACTCTGCTTCAGGATAGCAGAAGTAGACATAGCTGTTAGAAACCGCAGCAGCTGTAGCTCAAACTTTCTTCTAAGTTCCATAAACACTGCTTCTTTTTCCTTGACTATCAGCCTCAGTTGCACTACCTCTGACATCAACATGCGGAGTCTCTCACTCAGCAACTGCAAAATCACTTCTTTTTTGTTGTTGCTGCCATTGTTTCCTTCTGCCCTTATTTCCCCCCCCCCCAATATCTCATCACCTGGGAACACACCTTTTCCCAAACATCTAAAACACCCACCACAAACTGGTATGGGCCCTCTTCTCTACAAACTTAGTCATTAGTTGCATCTGCAAAGGCCTGGGGGGCAGATAGCCCAATATCTGACAAGCCCCTAGGCAATGCAAGTATCTCTCAATGACTAAGGGATGGCCTGAGCCTTCTGCCAGACTTGGTAAGTGAAGGGAAAGGCATAGCACTATTCCTTGCCAAAAGCCTAACATTAGTGGGGGACACACTAGGCTGTGACCCTAGCATGGCCCCCCACTCTCTAATCCCAAGCTAAACCCACTCCCAGCTGGGACTGGGAAGCCAGCAGGTAGCATACTCGCATACATCAAAGACGAACCCCCAGAACGTTGTTGGTGGTAACGGGATGCAGGTTCCTATAGAGCACGGCTTGGGGAGTGGCTCAATGATGAGACCAGACTGCTAGTTAGCAATGCAGACTTCATTAACCTTCATCTGGAGGGGCACTGATTACTTTGGGGTATTGAATTTAGCCAGTAACAGGGAGGCGGTCCTAATCATACGGTTTATATACCGTTTCTCGATTTTATAAAATGCATGTGTCCAATCACAAACATAGCACTTAGCAAATCTATCTTGATTGGTTCACCATTACCTAACATAGTTTTCCACAATTGATTGGGTTGCGTAATGTTCTGACATCACAAGCCTTGGAGTGTTTCTGGACCCCCAGCTGTACCTGGATTATCAGGTTGCAGCAGTGACCAGGAGCGCTTTTCACCAACTCCATCTGGTGAGAAGACTGCAGCCCTTTCTGATTCATATCTGGCCACCATCATCCATGCTTTCATTACCGCAAGGCTAGACTACTGCAATGTGCTTTAGGGTTGGCCTTGGTGACTGTTCAGAATCTGCAGCTGGTACAGAATGTTGTGGCCCAGCTCCTTTCAGGGTGGGTTGCCTTGAGCACATTACACACATGCTCTGTAGTTGGCACTGGCTTCCTGTAGCTTTCTGGACACAATCAAACGTACTAGTTTGGACCTTTTAAAGCAGTAAACTTGGGCCCCACACATCTGAAAGACCAGCTCTCCTTCCATGCTCCACTGTAACCCCTGTGGTCTGCTGGGAGTGCCCTCTTATGGGCACCACCTACCAATCTTGTCTGTACGACAAGGACCTGCAGAGAGGCATTCTCAGTTGCTGCCCCAGTGTTAATGGAACTCTCTTCCTCCGGAGGTGGTCCAAAACTTTCCTTTTTGGCAAAGCATTTGGCAGGTGGGGATAGGGGTTGGGGTGGGTGGATTTTGGGGGTGAGGTTTGGGATTTTCAGGGGGTTTTATTGTATTTTTATCTCTCTGTGTGTGGGTTTTTTTTCTGTAAGCTGCCCTGAGCCTTCGGGGAAGGGTGGGGTGTAAATTTTCAATAACATAAATCAGTTAGCTTGTAACATAATCATCCAACAACTGATTGGCTCATTAATAGTAATAGTTTATTTGAGGGCACTGACTCTCGCCCTGGCCCAAAACAGACAGAAACATAAAAACAGTCAATCAAAAAAAAAGGTAACGTAACACATACACCATAAATATAAATATAAATACAATGTTTATACAAAATATAATGCAGGAATTAAAATCTGGGTGTCATAAATTGATGGTACCCCTAAGTACATCAGGCAGGTACTGTTAACAGAGATCCCCGACTTGGCTAGCAGTAGGGCAATGGTATATACTTAATTACAACAGCCAAGCAAGGCACTCCAAACATATAGCTATGTGCCAGCACAAACCCACATTGCTGCCAATAAACAAAGGGGCGGCCACAACCGAACAAATAAACATAAGCGTAAGGTGAACCCAGTTATCCCAATTGGTATTGCCATTAACATTACAATTAACTTATAAAATACAAGATAGACAAAATACACAGAAAATTAATAAAATTACAGATCTAAATTTTTGGCTTTAAACTTCCACTAAAGCCATCAGCCAAAAAGACTGGCACAAACACTCAAAGCAGGATGGTATAGAGAAATAAAAACCTAATCGGGATAAGGGGAGAACTTAAAGGGATAAACCTAACCACAAGCATGTTTAGCCCCCATCAGTGGAAGAGGGGGCAGCTACGGGCTAAAAGAGGTAGAGGGTCCATTGACCCCCCAGCCAGACTCATCCAATCCAAGCTGCCCATATCCTCATAGCCAGCAAAGCAAACAATGCTACTGGCTGAATTGTTCATCCTGAGAGGCAAGTAGGGCTAGGATTCTGGCAGAAGCCGGTTTGTACAAATGAGACTGCCAGAGTGGCACAAGCCAAGTAGCCCTAATGCTTTCATACAAGAGGCAACTAAACAGAACATGGGCCAAATCTTCCATCTCTAGGCCATTACAGGGGCAAACTCGAGACTCTCGAGGGATGTTCACGTACTTTCCCTCAATGACAGCTGAGGGAAGAAGATGAAGACGCAACAGGGTCATGGCCCTGTGGAGGGCAGGTCTGGACAAAATGTCCAGATCTCAAAATTATGGGAGGTTTTAATGAGAAAATAATATGGAGACCCCTTCCAAATAGGTAGCTCAGCCAGGTGGTCTTGACATGCTATATCAAGTGCTCTTTGCCGTAACAAAGATTTTTGAAAATGGAAGGATTTATCCTGAAAAAAAAGAAATGAGAACCCCAGGTCCCTCAGACATGAGGATATCCAGAAGAGCCATGGATAATTCCCCTGCCCATCGTACTCTAATTCCTCCTGCAAACATAAAGCCGCCAGGGATTTGCCACCCTGATGAAATAGTTTGGACCAAAACCAGAGAGCTTGGAGTTTACACAGATTGGCAATAGCTAACGTCGCTGTCTCTGCGCGAATTATTGCAGCTGGCACACTCTGCGGGACTAAGAACTTGTTCTGCGTTACTTCCAAAACCTGGGTGTCTCCATCCGGGATTACTTCCGCGCCAAAGATGAGTAATGATTGGATTTTGGCCCTGTATACTTCTAAAATGGATGAAGTAGCAACTCCAGCTGAGCCCGAAACTAACCTCAGAATTCCTTTGGCTGCCCTATTGGCTTTCAGGGATAAATATTTCCTATATTTATGCCATATAGCATTTTTAGAGAAGACAACACCCAAGTAGACATAAGAGTCTATCTGACTAAGGGTGTCGTTCCCCATATACCACACATGGTTAGTCCTCTTCGCTCTCCCCAGGGCAATCGATTGGCTCATTACATCTTACTGTGTAAAGGCATATTTATCAGTTATGGGGTCCCCCCCACCAAAACATGGTCCAAGTCTGTCCAACTTTGGCAACATCACCCATCTATTGTATCCCTCTATTGCCCAAGGCCATAAATGGAACCCCCCAGAGTGTGATTCTGCAAGTGGGAGAGGATGAAAGGGACCCAACGCCGGAGGGCTCAGGATTAAACCAGGACTCCAGAGAAGGCTCGGGGAGCCCCCACGGTAGTTTAGAAGTGGAGGAAGTTTTTCTCCACCATGTAAAGTGACTGTGGGAGCCGGATGCACCCCTCCTGAGAATAGGGAACTGGAATATCTCGGGATGGAAGGAGCATCAGTACGCTTTAGATTGTAAGGGCTTGTTTAAATGCTGTGATATAATATTTATACAAGAAACATGGGCAGATTTCTTAATCAGATGGCCAGGTTTTGAGGTTTATACCTCCCCGGCGAGATCCTTTAAGGCAAGGGGGAGGCTTAGTGGAGGATTGGCTTTTTTCTTTCGCGATGCATTGTTCACAAGAACAGAACTGCTTGCCACAGTGGATTCCCAGTTTTGCCTATGGTATTGCATGACTAGGGAGGGCAAGGATATTCTTCTTGCCAATGTTTATATTCCCCCTGCAATGTCAGCATATTACTCCCCAGATATCTGGGAACAAATGGGGGACGCAATCCAGGCTGCATATAGGCGATTCCCTGGGGTGATGCTAATACTTGGAGGGGACTTGAATACACGAATGGGAAATCCTGCCAGTGAAAGGAGTGGTGGACTGTTGGATTCCATAATAGTCCCCCCATATAATAACATCCGGTGCTCAAGGGACGAGTTTGTGTGCCCAAGAGCCCCGCTTCTATGCCAGTTCTTAAGGAGATTAGATCTGGAAATCCTGAATGGGAAGGTACATGGTGACCTCAAGGGGGACTTTACCTTCTTGTCTACCCGGGGGACGAGTGTAATAGACTATTTTTTGACTCAACAAAGTTTTGTAAATGATGAGCTAGAACTTAAGGTTTTTGCCTCAATGGAAACAGAACATTCCCCTATGGTCCTTAAGATCAGGGACTCCCTTCTGGGTAAAAAAGCTTCAGTACAGAGGAACTATGAACAGCTGCGGGGAAACAAATTGCAAGAAAGGGTTAGGAAGAAATGGTCTCCAGACCTTGTTGGTATCTGTTTGAAGTTTATGGAGTCGAGCCAGGGACAGGAGCTAAGAGGATTGGTGGAGAGTTCGACTAAGGGTGATGTGTCGGCTTTTGAAGCACTGACTAGAACTTTTGGCCAGTTGCTGTCCTTTTCCCCAAAGGGTGGGGCATTTTGTAAGCCCCAGGAGACGTGGTTTGATGACTCCTGTGTGAGAGCAAGGAAACTGCTACGACGGATGGTTGGGAGGATGAAAAGGGACCCATCGAAGGATATTAGAAACAGGGTAACAACTGAAAGGAAGCAGTATAAGCAATTACTGCGTAAGAAAAAAGTAATTTACTTTGAATCTCAATGGATTTTGCTCCAACAAGCAGTACAAGCAAGAGATAGTAGGGGTTTTTGGAAAATGATCGCAGGGGCCTTGGACAGTAAGGGTCAATCATCGGGGAAACTACCCACACTAGATAGTTGGGAGGGCCATTTTATAGCTCTTTTTTCCCAACCGCAGCCGCGACTTTCTCAAGTAGAGACGCAGCCAGCTGATAGATTTCCGGAATGGCCGCCAGTTTCACCCGAGGAAGTTAGGGAAATGATTTGCTCCCTTAAGGATGGGAAAGCTCCGGGCAGCGATTTTATCCCCCCGGAGCTGTTAAAACTTAACCCAGGGTGGTGGGCAGGTCTGCTGGCCCCTCTTTTTACTTCAATAAACGCTACGGGAGTGATTCCGAAACACTGGTTGCAAAGCGAAGTGGTACCTATCTTTAAAAAAGGGGATACCCTAGATCCGGCTAATTATAGGCCTATCAGTTTACTATCTATTATTGGCAAATTATACACCAAATTTTTGCTGGCCAGGCTGAGGGCATGGCTGGACGAAACAGGTATAATATATCCAGAACAAGCTGGATTTAGAGCAGGACAATCAACAACTAATCAAGCATTTATTCTCAAGTTATTATTTGATAAGTACGTGGGGCAACAAAAGAGAGCCCCTGCCCTTTTCTGTTGCTTTGTAGATTTACGGGCTGCGTTTGATTCTATCGATAGGGAACAACTATGGACCAAACTGAAACAGACCCCGATAGATGGGCGGTTGCTCTTCTTAATTATAAAATTGCATAATAACAACACCCTACGGGTTAGAGCTGGCAAAGGTTGCCCTCTAACTAAACCTATCAATTTGGACAAAGGGGTCCGACAAGGTTGTCTTCTAGCTCCAGCCCTTTTCAATTTCTATCTAAACGATATGGTCCCATTTCTTGATAAAGCAGAGCTACATGCCCCCAAATTAGGTTCTAGGAGGCTGGCTTTGCTATTATATGCAGACGATGCGGTGCTTTTGTCCATGACACAGATTGGACTGAGGAGAGGTATGCAGCGACTTGCCCTTTACTGCAAGAAGGAAAGGTTACTTATCAACTATGAGAAGACAAAGGTTTTGGTGGGGGGAGCCTCGCGACAGGTGCATCGATGGTTTATTGAGGAAAGGGCAATTGAACAGGTTAAGGTATTTAAATATTTGGGAATCATATTTGATGCGGCTGGGAGTTGGAAGCCTCATTATAAGGCAGTATTACAACAAGCTAGAAGCACTACCAAGGCGCTGATAAAATTTTACTATACTCGAGGTGGGAAACTAATTGTCCCAGCCCTGCGCCTCTTCAAGGCTAAAGTAATCCCGCAATTATTGTATGCGTTCCCGGTATGGGGTAGTGAGATGACCAATAGACTTGAGCTACCACAGAATATTTTTCTGCGCACTATTTTGGGCTTGCCCCTGTGTGCTCCAAGGGCGATCTTGAGAGCAGAGATGGACATGCGAACAATAGAGTCCCAGGCGACAATGATATTATTTAAATTTTGGCTTAAAATAGTGATTCTCCCTTCTAATCCCGACTCGCTTATGCAATTTACCTTAGGAGAAAAAGTAATGGATATATGGTTGTACCCTATTGAGAAAGCCTTTGCAAGACTAGGTATGGCAAAAGACCGTATAAGGTCTTCGACGTTCGGCCAAGCAGTAGCCGAAATAAGGCAGAGGATATTGGACCAAGAGGCCCAAACGGAACTAGCAACTATACGTGTACAGGGGATAGCTCCTGAGTATTCTTGCTTTAGGGCCAATGGGCCTAGGCCGAAATACCTAGACTGGCCACAATCACACCATAGGCGTGTGCTAACGCTCTTTAGAAGTAATCTATTCCCAACAGCGTTAGTAGAGGGGAGATATGCAAAAATACCAAAAAATCTTAGACTGTGCCAGAAATGTGACAAGGCACTGGTGGATTCAGTGCAACATTTATTGCTGCACTGTTCGAGGTATGATAATATGAGAAGGACAATACTGGGCAAATATTTGGAAACCTTGCCCACCTTTGCAGGAGATGACCTGAGATTGCGCCTCCTACTAAAAGGGGATGACTCTAGCTGCTCTAGGGCAGTGGCAGCGTTTGGAGCCAAGATCTTGGGTGAAATGGCCTGATGGTTTGTGGGAGCTAACTGGGGGATAAGCTGCAGTAAGGTATGCCTTGGGGAAAAGCCAGGTATTAGCAGTAATAGAGACCTGTGAGCTTCTGAAGATGGGATTAGAGAGGGAAAGGCCCAAACGGGGGTTAAGCAGACTTGACATTGAATTGGGAAAGGTAAAGAAGTACCACTTCACTTCCCCAATGAACTAATGCTATTAATGCTACTAAAGGGGCTGTAGTAGGCAGGCAGTTTATTGAGGCAACTAAAAAAAAAAATAAAAAATCTATGGCTATTTAGTGCGAAGAGACAAACATATAAGCAAGCAACTAGAAGTGGCCTGAAGTACTTGTGTTTGGCTCAAGAGTAGCTCCCTCATATATGATTGCGCACCCTCCTGGATGATGATAGCTGGGAGAACTGTAGTATATATATTGAAATAGTATGCTTGTAACAAACTGAGAGAGGGGCCCAAAACAAGTATGGTTATTGTGCCTCATGTGAATAGTTGAACCGAAGGGTGTTTTAAGTTCCAAGGCTGCATACCAGAGGCAAAATGTAAATAGTGGAACGCTAGGATGAGGCAGAAGTAAATGCTGTAAATTAACAAACTAGTAAAAAGCTTTGGAATATCACCAGGGAGGAGGGATGAATTACCCCCTGGGAAAGATAATGCCTCGACATCTTGAGGTGTTCTTTGCAAATTAATAACTCAGTAAAATGCTTCGGAATATCGTTAGGGAGGAGGGATGAATTATTCCCTGGGAAAGATAATCTCCCTATAGTATAAGTGTCTCTTGTATAACTGCGAAGAACACACATATACATATCTTTATTTAGATGACAACTGCTAAAGCACTGAAAGTATAAACTATAAATTATAATTATATTCATCTTATTTTCAATCTAGACTATATAATTTTCGGCAATACCCTGCCCCACCCTATGTCGTTAAGCCTCTTAATGTATGTGTGCTTTGGTTTTTTGTATTATCTGAGTGATGTATTATGTATAAGTACTCCTGTGTTAAGGAGTTTTCTTTTAAATTTTTTTTTAATTCTTTTTTTACTGTGGGACATGGCGAAAGCTAGTTCCCACAATATTGTAATATTGTAATAAATTCAATTCAAAAAATAGTATCCCTCTATCCAGTTTCAACTGGCTCTGATAAAGTCCTCCTATCAAAAGGCCAAAAACATTTTCAGTGGTACCATTCATCACTTGTCTTACCTAGGCCACTCAGGAATGCACCTGGCACATGCATGGTTCTTCTCTAGCTTGGTAACCTGAATATTCCCAAGCCAGTATCCCAGCACTGCTTGAGTCTTGCTTCACTCTGCCAAGCAATATGGATGCAAAACTCAGGCTAACTTCCTACTTCAATACATCTGTAGAGGGACCCAGGCTAACCTCTCTCTTAACTTAAACTAAACTGTCTATATGTATTATGCATATCTTGTGTATCAGAATAACATGCAGATATATACTACAAATACTGTAAAATGTAGACCTGTTATGCTGGGTTAGCAGAATACCATCTTTACTCTTCCTTATCGGCTTTCCAGATTAACAATACACCCTTCTTGGTTAGGATATGGGACACCTTGATAATATGGCATTTAATATTTGTTGGAACTTTGGGTACTTTTCACCTCATCCTCCCTAGCTATTTATTTATTTTATTTATTCTTACAAGTTATACGCCGCCCCCTCCTGCCTCAGGCATCTTGGGGCGGCTCACAGTGTATTAAAGCATTTCAAAACATTAAAATAAACCATAATAATTTCAACTTAAACAATATAACCCCAACCCACCCACTCCATCTCCCTTGGGAAAGGCCTGGCAGAACAGCCAGGTCTTACATTGTCTACGGAGAGAGGGGAGGTCGGCAGCCAAGCGGATCTCCAACAGGAGGGAGATCCACAGCCGTGGCGTAGCCCCGGAGAATGCCTTCCTCATAGTAGACACCCAACGAACGCGCCCCAGCCGACCACAGGGACAGCTCCAGTACCCGGAGGGTGAGGCATTCCTGCAGATAGGTGGGACCCAAGCCGTTTATTTCCACTGTTCCCTACCAATACTTCTGGCACAGGACTAATCCTGCTTCCCACTGCCAGATTTTGCGCTAGAGTATCAGTGTCCTGTGTCCCCAACATGTTTACCTCGGATACTAACCTCTTAACAGAGAACCCAGGAGTCCTGGCTCCCAGCTCCCTCCCCACTCCCCTCCTAGAGAACCCAGGAGTCCTGGTTCACAGTCTCCATTACTCACCCACTAGCCCTCACTCTTCTCTCCAGAGAACCCAGGGGTCCTGGCTTCCAGTCCCCTCCCAAAGAAAATGGAATCGACCGTCACACATAGTCTACATACAAAATACATTACCATGTACGGGGACGTGAAAGCATATAATGAACTTGTAAATCAACATCTTTACTAAATATATATATCTTATATAGTGTACACACACATACATGCGGAATTATAGATCGCTCTTTCACCAAACCATACTGCACTTTACAAGATAAATTGTTAATCAACTGTACCTGTCCTAATTATCTAAGTATTCTCCAGCGGTATCAAGAGTGTCCAACACTGTCTTCTATCTTGATCTTCCCATAAACCAAACCCACAAATTCCAGCACATTTTTAGCAACCTATCACAGTAATAAACAGAACTACCAATAATTTGAAACTCACATTTTCAAAGTGACCAGTTAAAACGCATCAAGTTAAAATAATTTTTAAAAAAGTAAATGAACAAGATGCTTGACCTTCAGTTCAAATTAGACATTAAACCTATTTGCATACCAATTGTTAGAATTCTACTAAATAGAACACCCAATCACATCTCTTGATTACCTTTTTGCCCAGTGTAACTAAGGTAGTATGCTCAAAGTTAGATACACAATAACAAATTGAATCAAACTACCAAAACAACTTTGAGCCATTTTTTACCTTTACTTCACACTCCCAAGTTTCAGCAATCACACATCACTTCAGTGTTCTGCCTTGCAAATAAAACAAACATTCGAGAAGATCTCTCTTCCTCTCATTCTTCCTTCTGTGTCTATGTAGTTAGGAACATTAAAAAATGATGGAGAATAATTACATCAGGAGATTATAGCAGGTACACATTGATTGCTCATCCAGCTCTGAAATGCAACTACCTTTGGGGGAAGAGTACAGCAGCTTATAATACACAACATATCCACAATTTGAAGTTCAGCTGTGTTTTTAAAATAAATATCCTTTACAAACAACGATGTACAAATACATTGATTTTCCCAATAAATATCTCCACAGAGTAAAACTTCATCTCCTATACCTCTAGCACAAAGTGATCCTCTGTGCTAAAAGTTCAAAATCTCTACCCAGGAGTCCTATCTCCAAGTCCTCCTTCCCTCCCACTCTTCTCCTTCTCCTCCCCCCTGGAGAATGCAGGGGTCCTAACTCCCAGACCTCGCTGCCCTGCTCTAATACTGCTAGAGGACTAGTGAGTTAGAGCAGGGGGTCTGGGAACCAGGATCCCTAGGTTTTTGGGAGAGGGTGAGTTGTCTACACTCCTTCTCTCCACAGATGTTCCTCCCATCTTTGCCTTCTATCCAAGCATCTTCACTGTCTCCCAGTCCCTGGCTGTCAATGCAAAAGGTATCAGCCAAAGGGAAACTAAAAGTGACTGAGGAAGATGGAAGGAGACGTAGCGGAAGCTGCAGCAGCTCTGAAGCGACTAATAACAACAAATATGGGGTTGGTGTAAAGAGAGACGGGGAGGAGGACAAACCCAGAAACAGCCCCAACCACCCCACCCCTCTTTAGCCTGGGCTTGCTAGGATTGATCTGAGGGGGAGGAAAGGGGCCCATTTCCACCCTAAGCAGGAAAGGGGGTGTGGGTCCCACCCCTGACAGCTGTGCCATGCTTGCTTCCCACCACCGCTAATGACAGCCAGCAGAAGCAGCTCTGAGGTGAAGAAAGAGTAGGAGCAAGAGCTAAGAGTGGGACTGTTCAGAAGCTGCAGCTGGTGCAGAATGCAGCTGCTTGCCTCCTTATGGGGACAAGTCACTGGGAGAACATTACACCTGTGCTCTGAAGTCTCCACTGACTGCCCATAGCTTACTGGGCACAATTCAAGGTGCTGCGTTTGACCTTTAAAGCCCTAAATGGTCTGGGTCCCACATATCTGAAAGATTGCCTATCCTACCATGTACCTTTCCAGCCCCTACGGTTGGCCAGGGGTGGTATCCTGCAGGTTCCGGCTGTTACCCGTATCCATTTTGTAGGGGTGTACAGGAGGACGTTTATCTGTTGCTGCCCCCATCTTGTGGAGCTGCCTTCCTCTGGAGGTTCATTTGAGCCAGAGCCTGGGCATCTTTTGCAGATGGTGCAAAGCTTGAAATAACATTTGGTAGGCAGGGATAAATAAGACATGGGTGGGTTTCTGGGTAGAGTTGGGGGGCGGGGAGAGGAGGGACTAGGCAGTTTGAAGGGAGGGATATGTATTTTTGTTGGTTTTTTTGTTATTGATTTGTGCGCTGCCCTGAGCCTTATGGAAAGGGCGGCATATAAATTCAAATAAAATACTTGCACACCTTTTCCTCTTCCAGCTCCCTGGGTTGCTCCCCTGTGCCTGTCCCACATCTGGGGGAAGCCAGGGGCTGTGCAGCATGGCTTGGAGACCAGAGAGGAAAGGGAGCTGCTGCTGCTGCCTCCTTGGTGCCTTCAGACAACCGGGCAACACAGCATGGCTGCCTTTCCCCAGCTGGCAGCTTCCTCCTCCTGAATGAGGGGAGCTGTGGAATGAATTAGCGTGAGGGAGAGAGTCACTGAGATGGTGACACCCAGGGCATGGGGAATTCCCCAGCGTATGCCTGCCCCCAACACCAATAGGCTGTACAGGTGTTCCTGTCGTTAGTGTGAAGAGGACTGAGGGAGAGGAGGAACCCAGCCTCCAATCCAGACCTGCAGTGTAACCCACCAGACTGCCCAGTGAATCTGCGTGATAACCTCACACTCCAATGGATCACATAGGAAATTCAGAACATCACAACTTAAACTACATGTTTTTTCAAAATCCCAAATCAGGAAATAACTAGAATACACACTTGAAATTCTTGACACCTCTACACCTCCAAACAGATAACTTAAAACAAGTTTTTCTGTGTCAACAAAAAAAGTTGCAAACCTCCAATTTTCAAACTCATGTAACATTTCTCATCCAATTTATCCTGAAAGTTGGTTAGCTTCTACCTTTCACTCAAGTGATCCTCCATACAAAATTTCACAGTGATAGGATAAGTCATCTCAATTTCTTGACAAGTAGAATGTATGTGATTTTAACAAGAGTGAAAGCCACCTCTTAACTATCAAACTACTCTTTTATTATTATAGCAGCTCTAGGCAGTTTCTGGGAATGGCACTGAGCTGTCTAAGCACCACACAAGGGCATTCTATGATGTAAAAATCTCAGGAGTCTGTGGGATGGTAGCGAGTATTGGGAACTGAGGCAGCTAAAGACCGACCATAGCATAGCAAAGTTTATGGGTCTCAAGGTGGCAGTGGCCACATCTTCCTCCAAGGTTCTGAGGGTCTGCTGCTTCAGTGACCCCAGCATTCTCAGGGCAGGTCACCCTTCCAGGCCCCACCTCTTCTCCCCCACACCCACCCACACACCCGCCCTTAACCAAGAAGTGCTTTTAGCACTTGGCCGTAGGCCCCACCAGATAAACCTCAGAGTCGCTTCCTTTGGGGATAGGTTGAGACCATACACAGCTGCCTGGCAGGCCATCACTACAGATCAGTGGCTGTTGTCCACCCTGACTGAGGACTACCACATTCAGTTTGCCTCCCAACCAGGGGGCCAGCTGATGCATACCAAGACCCGAGAGAGTGTAGCTGCAGCAGCGACCTTGAGGGCAGAGATCCAGCAGTTGCGGAAAAAGGGGCTATTGAACCAGTTCCACTGGAAATATGGGGAAGGGGTTTTTACTTCCCCTATGTTCTTGTGCCAAAGAAACAGGAAGAACTTCAACAGTGTAAATTCCACATGGCGACCTTGTCTCAAATTATCATGTCGCTCAGAGAAGATGATGTGTTCACCACCCTGAATATGAAGGATACATATTTTCATATTACATCCTCCTTTATTGCAAATTCTTACATTTCTCGTTAGAGGGGACATACTTCAAGTTTATGGTTTTGCCCTTTGGGATCTCTGCTTCCCCTAGGGACTTTACGAAGGGTCTGGCCCTGGTGGCAGCGGTTCCCCACAGAAGGGGGTTCTTCATATACCCATAACTAGATGGTGGCTGTTTAGGGCCAAGTTGTCTCAGGGGCATGGGTGCACAGATGACAGCAGTATGTTCTTTCCTCTCCAACCTGGGGATCCTTATTAATTGAGAGATCCTCTCTAATCCCTACCCATATCGCGTGTATAGGGGCTTGCTTGGATGGTAAAAAGGTTCAAGCATTTACCCTAGATGACAAATATTGGGCCATTTGGGGTGAGGTCTTGGGGGACCCAGGTCAGGTTTACCTTTTTTATTTTCCAGATAGCTGGGGCTTTTGTCTACAACGTTTGACTTCCCTAGCCCTGTTGAGGCTCTGCCTGTTGCAGTAGTGGTTTGACCCCTGGCTTTCCAAGGCCTATGAAATCGAGGATTGCAGCTAGTCATGTTGTAGGGAGTCTTAGATGGTCTTAAGTGGTGAAGCAGCAAAGGTAATATCTGTGGAGGGGTGCCATTCCAACAGCTGTCACCAGATTTGGCAATTTCTACGGATGTGTATCGGCTCTGCTGGGCGGGCACATTTTGGAGGCATTTCCATAAATGGGACCTGGTCGCCCCAGGACCATGTCTTGCGTATAAACGTTCTAGAACGGAGAGCCATCTGGCTGGCTTGAAGGGTCTTCAAGCCACTGGCGTGAGAGCACTGTATACTGGTACCATGGACAATTTGGTAGCCATGTTCTACCTCAATAGGCAGTGGGGGTGGGGGCATGCTCCTTCCCCTGATGCATCAGGCTTGCAACCTGTGGAAATGGTGCCTGCCTAGGGCGGTATTCTCAGTGGCCGTAGGACAATTGGAGGCAGACTGCCTCAACAGGTCTCCAGTGCTTTCCCATGTATGGGTTCTGAAACACTTGTTTTTCCAGGCCCTGGTCTGCAAATGAGGCATGCCAGTGGCAGATCTTTGTGCCTCAGAGCACAATGCAAAGGTATTTTGTTTCTCCAGAGTGGGGGAAGGTGAGGAACACCCTAGTAGCTCTCTGGCTTGGCTTAGGCTTGCTGTATGCTTTCCTGCTCATTCCACGGACACTCTGGAGGTTCCGTAGGAGACATGGTTCTGGTGGCTCCAGACTGACCAAGACCGTATTGGTATCAGGAGCTTGGATAGCTATCCCAGGACCCAGGGTGACCCCTACCGAGGGGCAGTTGTGGCTCCTGAATCTAACCTCCCTGCACCGGACAACTTGGAGGCTGTGCTGTTGACACAGGTGGTGCAAGGATGCTTAACTCCTGTGTGGTGGATCTTGCTCATTAGTAGACGAGTCTTCACTAGGTTTTGCTTTGAGGCCAAGTGGAAACTATTTGGAACTTGGATAACAACCAGGGGAATGCGACCACTAGAGGCTTCCATTCCAGATGCATAGGACTACATGGGTCACCTTTTGGGTGGAGGGGTAGCGGTCTTCCGTCAAGATCCGCTTAGCAGCACTTAATGCCTTTTGGAGCCCAGTGAATGGTGGGTCTCTCTTTACAGCATGGCTGCCTTTCCCCTTAGTTGCTCATAAGAACATAAGTGCTATACTGGGTCAGACTAAGGGTCCATCGAGCCCAGTGTCCTGCCTCCAACAGTGGCCAGTCACGGGGGCCTGGGAGAAGCACCCAACAGGTCACCATGCTATCCATTCCCTGTTGGTCATCCCCAAGCTCCCGACAGTAAAGGATTTTGTTCCCCAATCCTATCTGACTAATAGCTGCTAATGGAACTATCTCGGGGAGCTGCCCCGAGCTGCTTGCAGGAGGGGCGGGGTATAAATGTATTAAATAAATAAAAATAAATATCTTCCAGAAACGTGTCCAAACCTCTTTTAAACTCAGCTATGCTGCTGGCCTTGACCACCTCCCCTGGCAGTAAATTCCACAACTTACTTGTATGCTGAGTGAAAAAAATACTTTTGTCTGTTTTTACTCTTCCACCTGTGAGCTTCATGGAGCGTCCCCTAGTTTTAGTACTAGTTGAGAGGGTAAATAACCGTTCCCTGTTTACAGGTTCCACACCACTCATGATTTTATAGACCTCTATCAGATCTCCTCTCAGCTGTCTTTTCCAAGCTGAAGAGCCCCAACCTATCAAGCCTCTCCTCATACGGGTGCTGTTCCATACCATGGATCATTTTTGTTGCCCATCTCTGTACCTTTTCTAGTTCTGCTGTGTCTTTTTTGAGATGGGGCGACTAGAACTGCACACGATATTCAAGGTGCGGTTGCACCATTGATTTGTATAGAGGCATTATGACATCCTCAGTTTTATTCTCTATTCCATTGCGAATAATTCCTAACATTCTATTTGCTTTCTTGACTGCTGCGGCACACTGGGCTGAGGATTTTAGTGTATTATCCACAGTCACTCCCAGATCCTTTTCCCGAGTGGTAACTCCTAGTTTAGTACCTAGTATTGTGTACTCATAATTTGGATTATTTTTCCCAATGTGCATCACTTTGCACTTGTCCACATTAAATCTCATCTGCCATTTAGATGCCCATGCACCCAGTCTTGTAAGATCTTGCTGCAGCTCTTCACAGTCTGCTCATGTTCTGACTACTCTGAATAACTTGGTGTCGTCTGCAAATTTGATCACCTCACTCTTAACACCCTTTTTCAGATCATTAATGAATACATTGAAAAGAACTAGTCCCAGTACAGATCCTTGGGGCACACCACTTTTTACATCCCTCCATTGTGAAAACTGACTATTTAATCCCACTCGTTGCTGCATACTTTAACCAGCTACAAGTTCATAGCTCGTTTCTTAAAGGGGGAGATCAAGGAGTACCCTCCAGCTTGGGTGCGCTTCCCATGTTGGGATTTTAATGTGGTTATGCAGACTCTGATGGGAGACCCCTTTGAGCCCATAGCCTTCATACCAGTAGATATGCTTTCCATTAAGACCGCTTTTTGGGTGGTAGTCATATCAGCCAGGAGAGCGAGCTACAGGCCTTGTCCTGCAGACCACCATATGTGGTGGTCCGTAAGGAATAGGTGGAACATCCAGCCTTTCTCCCCAAGGTAATTTTGAAGCGTCACAAGCAGTTTCCTTGCCTGCCTCTTTTCCTTCACTGCAGTCCTCAAAGGGAGATCAGGCAGTCAACAAGTTGGATATTCAAAGGGTTCTGATTTACCATATAGATAGGACAAAGCATTTCCAGAGGACAGATGCCTTGTGTGGCAGAGGGCCCTGCTCCTGTGAGCACTTAGTGGAATTAACTTGGGTCATGCCAGGTAGCGGGGCAACATGCTCTGAAGTGTGTGTCTGGGTTCCACCACCCCTATAGCCAGCCAAGTCCACCATCTAGGGCTTCTCCCACTAACAGGTGGTTCTTCTTTGAGGATCGCCGCGATTTTCACTATTGGCATTCACTTCCTGCTCCGCAAGTACCAGAAAACCTCTTGTCAGCAGTTTCCAGGCAGATGATGTCCTGGAATGATCTAGAACATGGTGAGGGCTCTGTCCCTCCTCCCCCCTCCCTCCCGTGAAAAGCACGGGTCCTAGATTGCGTGAGAGCGGGAGTACATAAAAGGGAGTGGAGCCCTCGCCGTCTCAGTTTCTCCCAACCGCGTTGTGATTGGAAGACCTCCGTGCTTCTCAGCACCGTCAGTAGTTTACCTCACAGAGAGAGACTGGTAAATTTCTCTGGTAAATTCTCGTCACTTGTTTCTTCCTAAAAAAGAAAGAAGAATAAGAAAACAGTTTTCAGCAGAACTGTGGTTGGGCTCTGCCCCACTCCACGGGGACCCTCTCTCCCTGGCCGGCAAAGTATGCCCAAGCAACCGGGCTTCAAGCGGTGTGCCTCCTGCCCCGACATGCTCTGTGAGTGATACTCACGAACTTTGCCTTTCCTACCTGGGAGAAGGACATAACACAAGGACCTGCTCTCACTGCGCTAATCTCTCCTCTCAGACTAAGAGGGCACGTGCTCTGCGGCTGTAGGAGCTCCTTACTAAGAGAGCCCTTCAGGGGGGCGAAGAAGAGCTGCTGTCCTTTTCGTCCAGGTACCAGACCTCCATGGATCTGTTGGCTCCCCCCAGGCTACTCACTCCCATGCTCTGGAGACGGCATCTGCTGCCTCGGCACCGTTACCTGTACCATGGGTACTAGACGTCACCGGTACCGTCACCACTGCTCCCAAGGAACGACAGGGAGATCATCACAAAAAGAAAAAGAGGTCACTCAGTGCCGACGCAACTGTTACTCGGACTCTAGAGGCGGGCACAGTTTTCTCGGAGCCGCTCCCGGTGACACAGCCGACGGGACAAAGTCCAGTACCGCAATCACCTGTACCATCGGTCCAGCAAGCTCCACCCGCACTACAATTGACAGAGGATCGCCATAGGCACTCCCGGTCTACTTCACACACCCGGTACCAGCGGCACCATCTCTTCCGCTCTAGATCGCCTAGACAGGAAACCTTGAAAGCGGATCTCACCTTAGAGGGAGAGCATGCTGACCCTCACCACCCCCTCAGAGAACTGCTCCGTTTCCGTAGGGACCAGCGCTCCCGATCTCCATACTTCTGTTGCTCTCCATACAGGGACTCATGGTACCGGCACAAGGACTATAGCCGGTACCATGGGTACAAGCATATGGACTATCAGTGCCGCTCCAGGAGCAGGTCTCCTTACCCCTCAAGGAGCGACTTTCAGTGCCTGGAACGCGATCAGCACCAGGCCACTCGCCAATACAGACCCCTGGCACCACCTCGGGCACCGCCTACAGCAACAGTGTCCAGACCTCCAGTTGACTCCTCCACGAGACTTTGCCCTCCAGTCGGGGATGCAGCCAAATCAGTCCCAGAGACAGCTTCGGATACTGGTACTGGCGGTACCAGCAGTACCGGCGCTGCAGACGGAACCACAGCAGCAGAAAATCTCCCCTGCACAACAAATGGAAGCAAGGTTAGACTCGCCGGCGGAGTCTGCTTTCTTTAATGCGCTGCTGGGCATTCCACCGCTACCCATGACGGTTCCCATCGCTGCAATAGCTCCCGCTACCCCTCCTGACATTGAGGCCTTATCTGAGTGCTTGGCTTCCGTTTCGTCCTCGTCGTTTTTACAAAAGGAAGATGAAACCATTTCTCCTCCTCCCCCTGACTCCATCTCTGACCCTAACCCCACCCTCTCCACAGAGGACAGCAAGGCCTTTCAGACCATATTGGGGTGCCTGGTCGCTGCCCTTCTCAAGTTACCCATGAGGGTCGTAAAGAAAGCACAGTCAGGACCCGTCTTTGGCATCTTGGGGTCAGGGTTCTCTGGCCAGATTATGATCCCTATGCTGGATCAGGTTTTGGAACCTTCAAAGACTGTATGGACAAAACCTTCCTCTGCTCCACCCACTAACAAGCTAGCAGATTCTCTGTACGCTATCCCCAGGGAAGGGGCAGCCATGCTTTATAGACACCCAGCCCCAAACTCCCTCGTCATAGCGGCAGCTTCTTTAAAATCTAGGGCTGGAGGTATACAGACTTCCCCCGCAGATAGGGAGGGTAGACGCCTAGACGTGCTGGGCAGGAAAATCTTCTCCTCAGAAACCCTCTCCCTTCGAGCCGCCAACTATGGCTCCGCCCTCTGCAGTTACCAACACTGGTTATGGTCACAGTTGGGTAGTGCATCTGATCCCGCTCAAATCCTGGCACTCCAGCAAGAAGGCATGCAAATAGCATAATTCCAGCTCATCTCTAACATGCACATTGCCTACTCAAACATTAAAGATATGGCCTCATCCGTTACATTCTGACGGCATGCCTGGCTCCAATCTACCGACCTAAACCCCGCATTTAGGACCTCCCCTTTGATGGAGAAGGACTCTTTGCAGCCTCTAGAGATGACACTTTGAAGAAGGTCAAGGAAATGTGCCAGACCGCTAGATCTACAGGGGTTATCCGTTCTGTTAGAAAGAGGCCGTTCTATCAATCCTCTGCCTCTTACCAGGCCAGACAGTGTCCTTATTATTCCAACCTCGTAGGAGATTTACTAAACAGAGGGGGAAAGGCAGATCCTCCTCAACCTCGTCAGCCGGACCTCCGCCCAAGCAGCGTTTTTAGGTTATCTCAGATCAAAGGAATTTATTGGCGTCCCCCTACCTTCCTCAACTGTCTCCGGCCCTTTTACGATCAATGGGCTACCCTTACCTCGGATCGCTGGGTCAGGGAGATAATATTTTTGGCTACTCCATCCAATTCGACACTCTCCCCACCCCACCCTCCCGGGGTTCCCCCCCAACACTCAAATACTAGCCACCAGGCCTGTACGCTACTTTCTCTGCCTTCAAGGACTTATGGCGGCAAATACAGCTGTGACACTGCATGCCCATCTACATCTCCGACTGCTACAGCAGTGGCTCACACGGGTCTACACCCCTACCTGTCACCCCCTCTCCATGAAAATAACCATCCCTCAAGAAGTCCTCACACAGCTTCTTTGGAGGACCGACCCATCTCACCTCTTCATCGGAATGTCCTTCGATCCTCCTCGGGTAGAGATGTCCATCACTACCGATGCTTCCCTCACAGGATGGGGAGTTCACATGAATCACACAAGGGTTCATGGCCTCTGGTCCCAAGAGGAGAGCCTCTTGCACATAAATTTGCTTGAGCTCAGGGCCATCCGTTGGGCACTCAAAGCTCTAGTCAACCACATCGCAGGTTGGAACGTCTTAATCCTCACAGACAACACCGCAGCGATGTGGTACATCAACAAACAAGGCGCCGCGAGTTCCACTCGCCTCTCCCTCAAGACGCAGGCCATCTGAGCGTGGTGCATCGAGCGCAATGTTCACCTACAGGCCATACATCTTGCAGGCCAAGACAACACCCTCACAGATCAGATCAGCCGCAGAGGCTCTGACTAACCCGTGTGGACTCTCAACGACGCTGTGTTGAATGACATTTTCCGCACATGGGGTACTCCTGCAATAGATCTCTTTGCGACAGAAGGAAATACAAAACTTCAAAGACTGTGCAGCAGAGCAGGTCGAGCTCCGACGCCTTCGCCATCTCCTGGAGCGGTCCCTTTCTTTATGCATTCTCTCCTCTACCCTTACTGTACAAGGTTCTCCACAAGATTCAGGTAGCTTGCACCCACATGATCCTGATAGCTCCATCCTGGCCCCGGCAACCGTGGTTTCAGACTCTGCAGAATCTATCAGCGGACTCCGTGCTCCTCCCGCTGCTACTCAACCTTCTTTTTCACCAACAGGGCACGGTCCTCCACCACAACCTACGGGCACTCCATCTCTCCGCTTGGTTAATCCAATCCTGATGCAGGACGCCCCCCGTGAAGTTGCAGAAAACCTACTCAACTCCCACCGGCCCTCTACGCGAGCCTGCTATGCCGCAAAGTGGTCTCGTTTTTCTGCTTGGTGCACTTCTCTTCCTTGCACCTTAACTTCCCTCTCCATGCTCCATGTATTTAAATATTTGTTATAGCTGCACGGCTCTGTGCTCTCCTCACTAAAAGTACGCCTAGCGGCTCTTTCCTCTCATCTACAACCAGAGGGAACCGACACACTCTTCTCTCACCCTCTCACGAGGACCTTCCGGAGAGGTTTGCTTAACTGCTTCCCACCAACTTCTCAACCAGCCCCGCAGTGGGACCTTAACCTCGTCCTGACTAAGCTCATGGAGCCTCCCTTTGAACCTATGGCCGCTTGCTCCCTGGAGAATCTCTCGCTCAAAACGGCCTTCTTGCTTGCCATCACCTCTGCGAGAAGGGTCTCTGAGCTCTCTGCCCTTGAGCGTCTCCTCCCTACACTCGTTTCCACTGTGCTAAGGTTGACCTCAGGACAGATCCCTCGTTCATCCCTTAAGATGTCTCCTTTTCATTTAAATCAGGCCATCTCCTTACCTGTCTTCTTTCTGAAGCCACATTCTTCATGGATGGAGCAGATACTTCATACTCTCAACATCAAGCGAGCTCTCTGCTTCTGTATCAATCGTACTCGATCCATCAGAGCATCGAATGCTTTTTTATCTCGTATGGTGGCCAACGCATCAGGGTTCGTATTACATTGCAGAGACTGTCCAAATGGATCTTCCTTTGCATCCAGAGGTGCTATGAATGGGTGGGAAGGCCTCCCCCCTCTCACCTTCGAGCTCACTCCACTAGAGCCGTTGCCTGCTCGTTAGCCAATCTTTGTGGGTTGCCTATTCTGGACATTTGCAAGGCTGCTACTTGGTCCTCAGTGCACGCTTTCACCAAGCATCATTAATTGGACCTGGCGACCAGAGTGAACTCTAACGTGGGTAGAGCAGTATTACACTCTCTTTGACCTTCATCCTCCTCCTTGAGGTAGATCACTTTACTGCTACTCACTCTCCCAATAGTGAGAATTGCGGAGATCCTCGAAGAAAAAATAGAGGTTACTTACCAGTAACTCTGTTCTTTGAGAGAGCTCCGCGTATTCTCACAACCCGCCCATCCTTCCCCTCTGTCTCGGAGGTACCTTAACCAGGTCTTCCTGGGATGGGATTGGAAGGAACTGAGGCGGCGAGGGCTCCGCCCCCTTTTATGTACTCCCGCTCTCGTGCGATCTGGGACCCGCGCTTTTCACAGGAGGGGAGGGGGAGGAGGGACAGAGCCCTCACCACGTTCTAGATCTTTCCAGGACATCTTCTGCCTGGAAACTGCTGACGAGGTTTCCCGGTACCTGTGGAGCAGGAAGTGAATCCCAATAGTGAGAATACGCGGAGCTCTCTCTAAGAACAGTTACTGGTAAGTAACCTCTATTTTCCCAGGGGTTGCCACCCCAGACACAGTACTAGCCCTCCTGGGCTCTATATACAACTATAGAATGGTTCCCACCTGGTTCTTGCAGACTGTCTCTCTTTAAGGCAGTCCTTTGATGCAGTCAGGGGTTCATACTTGCTAGGGCTTCCTTTAGCTCAGCTCCTTGCTAACCTGCAGAGTTTCTTCCTTCTCCTGGACAAGATTAGTTGCGTAGCCTCCTGCTCTGGTCTCCCAGCCAGAGCCACACCCACCTTCTCTACTCTCGGGGCTGCAGGCTTTCTCTAAGCTATGTCAGCCCAGGTGTGTGTCATCGGCCCTCACAGCTATGCTTGGAGTCAGTGTCTTAAAGGGGCCACTGTCCCAGCTGCTCCACCCTGACACACCTTGTTTGTCTCTTTTGGGTTGGGTTTCAAGGGGGCCAAAGCTTCCAAGCAGTCCATATCTAGGTGGATCTGGACATGTATTGTAAAGAGCTATGAGGTGGTGGGACTTTCAGTACCTAAAGGCGTTGGGACCTATTCCACTTGAGCCATGGCCACATCAATTGCAGCTCTGGGGCATATCCCAATGGAGGATATTTGGAGGGCAGCCACATGGAGTTCTGCTTTAGACTTCCATTAAACATCATGCTGTTGATTTGGCTGCTCAGAAAGCCAGGTTTGGCTCAGTATTGTTTTTCCTGTTTGCCTCATAAATGGGTCCGTTTTGGTCTATGAACTGTAACCTGCCCTCAAAGTTTTGCTTTCTCGTTTACCACTAGTGGGACAAGGTGAGAGGAAAATGATGAAGAAAGACAAGTTTCTTACCTGTAAGGAGTTGTCCTTGAGTTCTATTCTCTCACTTAATCCGAACTCCCTCCCTCCTCCCCACTTGTAGTAGCTATAATACGAACTGAGGGGGAGTGCTTCCTTGGGCTATATGTACTTCCATGGGAGTTGTCAGGGTGTGGGAAATTTAAAAGAAAAATGCTTGCTATATTCCAAGTTGGCCGCTGGATGACAACAAATACCAGTAGCGGGACTTGGTGATAGGATACAACTCGAAGACTATTCATTACAGGTAAGAAACTTACCTTTCCTCCCTAGAGGAGCTGGATCTAGATTGAGACCCTGAGCCTCCTGTGCCTCACAAGGCTAAACCAGGGGCACTTTCTCCTAAGAAAAAGCATAAGACACATGGGGGATCAATTTTGAGCTACATAGCTCCAAACACAAAAGTGCTTGTTCTCCCACTCAGTACTCAAAATTATTTTGGTGGTCTTTGGAAGGGCAAATTTCAGAGACTCAGCATTCAGGGAAGGATAAATCTCAAGACCTGAATTTCCTCTTAAATTTAGGATGTTTTTCAAACATGATGATAGCCCACATTAGCCTTCACCAAGCATGTTCCTGTCTATTAAGTGTCTACCATGTTACCTCCATGCGGTCACCACAGAGCTGCCACTCATGGTGAAATTAAGGGACATTGCGGGACTACTGCGTGGGCCAATCAGGGTTAATGGGTGTTCATGTCTCGTCAATTAGATTCACTCGCAGCTTCTCCCTGCATCTAGGTCCACCAGCACCAGAGTTTTGCCTAGCGCACCCAGCCAACTGAGAGGTGGGAGCAGTAGCAATCTCCCTCCCCTGCAGGTGCCCCACAGCTGAGAGGCGGGAAGGGAAACTGGGGGGAGGGAGATCTCTAGCACATCTCTCAGCTGAGAGGCTGCTGTGGGGAGGAGGGAGATCTGTGACAGAGGGACCTGATCCTGATGGCACTCTAGGGGAATTGAGATCTAGTCTCTGCTGCACCATTTGAGAGAGTCCCTGCAAACTCTATAGCCTCTGGCAGGCACTCCAAGGTGCTCTGAGTCTGGCCTCTCCACCTGCTATAGCCAGCCCAGTCCATCAGTTAGGGATGTCTCCTACTAACAGGTAGGTCCCCAGGAGTTGCCAACCCAAACATAAAACCTAGCCCTTCTGGGCTCTACAAATAAGAAAAGGTCCCACCTGCATCTAGTAGACTCATATCTCTTTGTCAGTCCTGGAATGCAGCCAGGGTTCCAGCTTGATAGGACTTTCTTCTTAGCCTGGAGCCCTGCTAGCAAACTGGGTTTCAGCTCCTGCTGGTGAAGCATCCGCTCCCTTTGAACTCTGCTCTCACAGCCAGAGCGACACCTACATCCTTCCTCCACATCAGCCACTTTTCCTTCTGAGCTTCAGGCTTTTCTAACCTCAGCCAAGCCCAGGTGTGATCACTCAGATGATCCAATTAGGCCTGTAGCCACAGTCTTAAAGGGCCAGAAGTCCCCTAACTGCGCCACCCTGCCACAAGATCTCACCCTGTGCCTCTCCGCTGACAGGTAGGGAGAGAGACTGTGAGGAGGAGGGAGATCTCTCGTGTGCCTCTCAGCTGAGAAGTAGCTGTGGGGCCCAGGGAAGGGAGATTGCTAGCACCATTGGTGGAAGCTGCTACAAGCACATGAAATACGGGCAACGGGCTGCCTGTTTATTAGGTTGGACGTACTAAAAGTGATGGACCAAACATGGACTTCAGCAGGCTATCGTCTCGTTTGGTTTCACCCTTAAAAAGTATTTCATGAGGTTCAAAAGGCTTTAAAGCTTAAAGAAAAAAGGGCTCTTCTGTTTTGTCAGGAGAAGAATCTTCAAGGAAGTATATTCTCAAAACTCAGGAGAGAGAGAGAGAGGTATTGAGAAACCATTGTCTTAATGCCCAAGAGTTGATGTATTGTTTCTCAAGACACAAGGAGACGGTATTTGCCAGTCCAAAATCAGATGCTGCTGTGCTGCTGGCAAGGCAATTTCTATTCCCTGAAGAAGGGGATCTATACCCTCAGGATGCTACAGACAGGTATCGAATCCATCTAAAAACAATTTCAAGGTAGCATCAGTTATGCTACAGATATTAACAGCAGCCTCTTATTTTTCAAGAGCCCTCTTGAAATGGCTTTGTCAGGCAAAAGACCCTGACCCAGAAATAGAAACCAGAGTCCTCTTTTTCAGAACTGAGTTGGAAGCAGCTTTTGTGATAGACACATCCATTGAAGCTTTGACTTGAACAGCTCAAATTATGGCATCCAGTTAGTAGCAAAGAAACAACTTTGGTTAGGAACCTGGAAAACTGACTCTCATGCAAAAACCTTACTTGCTTCAGGAGCATACAATTGAGAAAAATTGTTTGAGGTTTATCTAGACAAGGTGTTGACAGATGGAACTAAAAATATAAAAAATAAACCGTAAATCATTTCCACAACCAAAGAGGTTTTTTTTCTCCCCGTAAAAGATCTTTTACGTATTCCTCTAATCCCAGAAGGAGGAGTAATCAATCATTTCAAAGAAGGGACACCAGAGGTAGACCCAGATGTCAGAGAGAGGATTCGGAGGTTCCAACTATGTCAGAAAATTGGTGCCAAATACATTCCAACAAAAATCAGAATCATGACTATCCCAGCCCAGGGCATGTTTTATCAAGAATTTATCAGAAGTTAATTGTAGACTCTCATTATTACATATTTTGTTTTTATTTCCTGCCCACATAGATGGGAGCATTGCTATGTATATACCTAGAATATCCAAATGGCTTTCCAGTGGGCCTGAGAAGAAAAATTGGCCCCTTACCTTGGAAACTTTTCTTCTGGAAGGGCATCCTGGATAGTCATCTGCCCAACCCCAAAGAATCGAGAGACGGGTTAACATATGGTTTGTATCTGCTCAGAGAAAAGTTCAAGTTTAAGATTTCAGTGTTTGAATCCTTGTGGGGTCGAATTCCACAGAATATGCTCCAGGATTTCTTTCATATATCTGTCTTTTGCTGGCTGTGCAGGTATTTTCTTCAGAGTATCTGGATCCAGGGAGCCCTTCTGGAAGGAAAGTTCTCACGGTAAGGGCCCAATTTTACTTTTTGAGCTGTGGGTGGGGGCTTCAAGGGAGAATGAATCCTTGTCATCCACTCTAGAGGCTCCTTACCCACAGTTGTACAGATGTTTGTGGGAAGCCAACCATGTTGGTCCCAAAAGCATCAGTATGCTTGAAATTAGAGGGCATTGCCATTTCTTCTTTGAGTGGCTCCATGAGTCTCACTCAGGGAATCACGTAGTAGCCTCCTGGTGACAGGGAAGAGAGCTTCTCTTCAGTCCTACTGGCTTCCTGGAGATCCCTCTGGAAGTCTAAGGAGCTCTTGTCCCCTCCAGGGCCCGCGTGAGATACTGGGCCCTATAAAGGAGGAGAGGGCGCAGCTACACCCTCAGTTCCTTCCAACTGCCATAAGAGTGACTACAAGGAACAGCTTGCTCTCTTCTAGTAGGAAAGTAGTTCTCAATTAACTTTCAACTCTTTATTGTTTATAGTTAACAGATTATAGTTGCATACAGTATAGGTACAGTAAGCTAGTTACAGCTAGCTGTGGTTAGGAGCCATTGAGATGGCAGTCCTCCTGCCAAAAAACCCCAGGATTTAAGTGCTGCTCAAAATGTAGTTCAGTGCTTCCGGTGTCAGATCTGCTGTGTCTAGGAGAAAGACACCCTTAAAAAGAACCTGCAAAGCTTGCCAAAAGTGCTCAGTAATTAATGACAGGTGCCGACAGCTCCAGGAACTCCTTACTGAGAAGGCGCTCCAAGGAGGAGATGAGGGGCCACTCAAACCCCATGAGGCTGCTCAAAAGAAAAAGTCTCATAAAAGTAAGCCTGGACCCCTGCAAGGCTTCCCTGACAGACACAACATGCCTGTTCAGGGCCAGATCACCTCCCTCCCACTGGGAGACAAACAGCTAGCAGCCCCCAGGGGAAATATGCAGGAGGTCCGTGGCACGAACATCTCAGACATTCAGCATGTACCAGAACAGGTACCCAAGGAAATTCTGGACACCACACAAGAAGACAATGGGTCTGAGTCTTCGGGGCAATCTAGCCCCTCAAATGAAGTCATTATTGAAAGTCAATAACAGGAACAGTTACTTACCCTCTGTCAGGACTCGGGGTTGGTGCCGAGGGAGAACGCGGGGCCGAGGACGCGGGCGGGGCCTCCCTCCCCGACGTTGCCGCTCGGCTCCGCCCCCAAGTGCGCCTCAGGCTGCGCCAGGATCACCTGACCCGGTGGACGCGCGGGGCGGCACGGCGTCCCAGGGTTGCCAGGCAACCCAGGACTCCCAGCACATGTGCGAGGAAAGGCCGGAAGTGGGGTTGTGGCGCTCTGTGCGCATTCGGGCGGGGCTCCAGGGCGGCGCTACTTAAGGTCCTCAGAGGCAATCAGGGGTGCTGGTGATCGGACGTGCTCCGTGAGATGGGCCCCTTGAACATTGTGGATTGAGCTAAGTTACGAGGAGTGGAGAGAGAGAGAGAGATTGAGCGAGTGGTTGAAGCAACTGATGAGCGAGTGATCGGGTGAGTGATAGGACGTGTAACTGGTGTAAGAGTGATCAGTCCCTTCCCTAATTCTCCGTGTTTTCCCTGTGCCCGAGTGAGTGTCCTAATCCCTCCTTTTGGTGTCCTTGGTCCCTGACCCCCTGCCCCTGAACCACCACTGATTGCACCCCCCTTCCTGGAACCTGTGTGCGTGGGGGCATCATATAGAGTGGGCACTGTGCGGTTCACTAGTCCCTGTGATGATCTTCGGCTGGGACCTGCTCTAGCGGCCTGTTCCCTTCGCCAATATAAGACCCTGAGGGACCCTCTGGAACCTCAGGTACCTTTGCAACTGGGGAGTGCGAGTGAGAGCCTTGCCTACCCCCTTTGCTTGTCCCTACCCCTGACAGAATCACCAGCACATAGTGGACCTGATCCACTTTTCCCCTTCATTCACGAGTTAGGGGGTATGGAGTACGAGGCGGTAGGGGGAACTGGGCCCCTTGGGGCAGAGGGCGGTGCTCCCCCAACCGGGACCATAGATTCATCTCGGGGGGAAGAAGGAGCCCGAGGACCAATGGTAGGGCCTTTCCCCCTCACTGCCAACCCCGTGGATATGGGACCGGGAGATCTGGTTCGGGGATTGCAGTCCTTAGCGATGGATGTGCGAGACTTACAAGAGCGCCCGCGGGGGTTATATCCCCGACAGCCTGAAGGCCCCAAGATAGCAAAGTTTAATGGGGATAGGAAAATGTTTCAAGGCTTTATGGCTCTTTGTGAGCTCGCATTTTCTGTACAACCCTGGGCATACGCTTCCGACCAGGCTAAGTTGGCCTTTGTAATAGGGCACTTAGAGGGATTGGCCTTATCCTGGGCCACCTCGCTGCTTATAAGTCAGGACCCCTTGATTAGGGACTTTGCCGCCTTCAAGAGGGAATTTACCTTCCTCTTTGACTATCCCCACCGGGTCAGGGATGCGGAGACTGCTATTTTGGAGCTGAGACAAGGGCGGGGATCACTGTTGGAATACGTGGCCCAGTTCCAGCAATTGGCAGTGGAATTAGCATGGCCTGACAAGGTCTTAAAGGTTCTGTATAGAAAGGGTTTAAGTGAGGAAATAAAAGATCAGCTAGCTTACACTCCCTTACCCGACAAATGGGCAGAATTAGTAACATTAACGATTCAAATTGATGAGCGCATAGCAGAAAGACGGCGAGAGCGCCAGGGGAATCGCGGGGCACCCCCTCGGTGCTACGTGTTACCGCCCACACGTCCAGACTCATCAAAGACAGAGAGGGAAGAACCAATGCAGCTGGGGGCATCCCGGGGACCCCTCTCCCCGGAGGAAAAAGAACGACGCCGACAGAGCCGCCTATGCTTCTATTGCGGAGGGGGCTCCCATTTTGCCTGGAATTGCCCCCAACTTCCCCCCGCCCGACGACAAGCGGGAAACTCCTCAGGCCGAGGCAATCAGGGGGCGCCTCGGTAAATGTTGCATCACCCCTGAAGGATCTACGGCTGCCCATGCCCTTGGGGCATATACAGGTCATCCTAACCCTCACTTGGGGCAAGAATCCGTCCTTAGTTCGGCGGGCCCTCATAGATTCCGGGGCTTTGAGTAACTTTATGGACCAAGGGGTAGTGCAAAAATGGACCCTTCCTGTACAACCACGACCCCGCGCAGAGGTGGTCCACTCCATCGACGGGTCGCCCCTCGCATCCGGACCAGTGAAGTATTGCACACGGGCTGCAAGGATACATAGGCTCCCACAAGGAGAACCTGCAGTTCGATATTGTGCAAACACCTATGTTCCCCATTGTGCTGGGAATACCATGGCTACGATGCCATAACCCCCAGATTGATTGGAGCACGGGGGAGGTGAAATTTCCATCGCCATACTGTCAGGGGTCCTGTTTATTGCCCCCTCCGCTTCCGTACGAGCAACAGGCCTTGTCCACAGCATCTCCCATGCCCAACTTTCCTGCGGTCTACCGGGATCTACAAAAGGTCTTTTGCGAACAAGAAGCAGCCACTCTCCCGCCTCATCGGGCATACGATTGCCCCATCGAACTGCTTCCTGGTACTGAACCCCCCTACAGACGCATTTATGCGCTTGCTGAGCCTGAATTGAAGGCCCTAAAAGCCTATCTCGACGAACATCTATGACGAAGGTTCATCCGGCACTCTGTTTCTCCTGCAGGAGCTCCGATCTTTTTTGTATCCAAAAAGGATGGGGGACTTCGTCCCTGTGTGGATTATCGGGGCCTTAACAAAATCACTGTAAAGAACCGATACCTCCTGCCGCTGATACCTGAACTGCTGACTCGGTTACAGGGAGCCCAGATTTACACTAAACTAGACCTGCGGGGGGCGTACAATCTGTTGCGAATTTGGGCAGGAGACGAATGGAAGACAGCCTTCCGCACACGGTATGGACATTTCGAGTATCGAGTGATGCCCTTTGGCCTGGCCAATGCCCCTGCCGCATTCCAGCACCTGATGAACGACCTGTTCCGAGATATTCTGGACATATTTGTGATTATCTATTTGGATGACATCCTAATATTTTCAACCACCGAATCAGAACACATCCAGCACGTGCGGACGGTGCTCCAACGTTTGTACTAAAACCAGTTGTATTGTAAGTACGAAAAATGTATCTTCCATGCCACCTCTGTTGCCTTCCTGGGATTCGAAATTTCGCCCCATGGGATAGAAATGCAACAGCAAAAGGTACAAGCAATTGAGCAATGGATGGCCCCGAATAATGTAAAAAGCCTCCAACGGTTTCTTGGTAGTACGAACTACTACCGCCAATACATCCCGGATTATGCGTACCTCACAGCTCCCCTCACTAGGTTGTTAAAAAAGGAGACCCCATGTGATTGGGGAACCGACCAACAAAGGGCCTTCATGACTCTCAAACGCGCCTTTATGCAGGCCCCCCTTCTGCAACACCCTGACCCTTCCAAACCATACACAGTAGAGACCGATGCCTCTAGCACGGCCTTAGGTGCCGTCCTCTTGCAACCCGGACCCGAGGGCAACACCCTGCTCCCATGCGCCTTCTACTCCCAGCAGCTTACTAGTGTGGAACAGAACTATACCATCTTTGACAGGGAGTTGTTGGCCATCAAGGCCGCCTTTGAAGCATGGCGCCCGCATCTAGAAGGGGCTCAGTACCCAGTAGTTGTGATTACCGACCACAAAAACTTAACGTTTCTCCGCACCGCACGAATTACTAACGCCAGACACGCCCAATGGGCATTGTTCTTCGTACGTTTTAACTTCTCCATACAGTATCGACCAGGGCATCAGAACGTGTTGGCAGATGCCCTCTCCCGATGTCAAGAAACGGATGATCAACCAGCGGATCGAGGGCTCCTGCTGTTGCCCCCCTAAGTCTTTGCCGGAACCTGGAAACCATCTCTACCCCGCCTTCGTAGCCGATCTCGCGAGGACACAGACCTCCAAGGTGATCTGCGCCTCCAAGGCAAGCACGGCCTTCTCTACATGAAAGAACGGGTAGCAGTTCCAGCCACTGAAAGGCGAGGCCTTCTTTGGACCCACCATGACGCACCATTGGCCGGACACCCGGGGCAACAGGGTACTTCCGCTTATTGCAGCGACATTATTGGTGACCGCCTATGCGCACCGATGTACACCGATACGTAAAAGGCTGCATCATTTGTGCCAGCACTAAAGTCCCCCGAAGGCGACCGCAAGGATTATTGCAACTTGTTGAACTTCCCCAGGGACCCTGGAAGCGTATTGGGATGGACTTTATTGTAGAGCTCCCCCCTTCCAAGACCTTTACCACTATTTTAGTGGTCGTCGACCATTTTAGTAAATTGGGACACTTTATTCCTTGTAAGGGACTCCCGACGGCAGTTCAAACCGCCCAACTCGTTCTGCAAAATATTGTTAAACTACATGGCCTCCCCGCCGAAATAATAACTGACCGAGGGGTGCAGTTTGTATCCCGATTTTGGAAAGCCTTATTCTCTATATTACAAGTCTCCTTACAGCCCACTACGGCATATCATCCTCAGGGCAATGGTCAGGTTGAGCGGGTTAACCAATCACTCGAACAGTATCTACGATGCTACTGTGATTATCTCCAGGATGGTTGGGCTCAGTACCTTCCTATCGCCGAATTCGCGTATAACACCCCCAACGCCTCCCTGGACACTTCCCCATTCTTCATTACCTATGGGTACCACCCGCGACTCTGCTTCCCCGAGCTTTCCGATGTATCGGTTCCAGCGGCAGGAGAGTCTTGCCTACCCCCTTTGTTTGTCCCTACCCCTGACACCCTCGCAACTAGTACTAGAACTAGGGGACACTCCGTGAAACTCTGGATGGCAAGTTTAAAACAAATAAAAGAAAATATTTTTTCACTCAGCATGTAATTGGGTTGTAGAATCTACTGCCAGAGGCTGTGGTAAGGGCCAGTACTATAGCTGAGTTTAAAAGAGGTTTGGACGAGTTTCTGGAAGATAGGTCCATTAGCAGCTACTAGCCAGACAGGATCGGGGAACATGACGGGAGCTGGGGGACAACAACAGGGAATGGATCCCCCATTGTGACCTGTTGGGTGCTTCTCCCAAGCCACCGTGATTGGCCACTGTCGGAGAAAGGATGCTGGGCTAGATGGACCATAGGTCTGACCCAGTATGGCACTTATGAATCATCAGGGCAAGACGTCTGGATTTCATTAGCATTTTCCAATGAGCCCTGAGCTCAAACGGCAAGCTCAAGATCTTCTCTGCCTGCTCACAGAACCCCCTCGAAGCTAACCGCTCCTCACGCAGCCTTGTAGAGATGACACTGCACGATAGCAGAACAAGCCGCTCTCCTCAAGCGAGACTGCAAAGTGTGCCCTGCCATGCTGACAGAGTACAGAGTCGTCATAGGCACTGCTCCAGAAGCTGTTATGGGGCAGTGAGAAACACCAATACTACAGCCCCAGTCGGTACCGAGGGAGCCCGTCTCTGTACTGAGACAGCCCGCATCCGTGGGGGCACTATGAACAAAGGCACCGGAGCCCCTCCAGAGCTTGTTGCGGCCGCTCAAGATCCCCACACTATCCATGCAGAATATATCGTGACATAGAGACACACAGAAATCGCTCAGATCAGAGGGAATTGTATGCTTCCCACTGTGGGTATGGCAGTAGAGTCAGAGACTGGCAAGAGGGGCATGATTACAGGAGAGACCTCTATGGAGACTACCACACAGTCCACCCAGAGAGACATAGAAGGAATTCCCCATGTAGTACATGTCAGCCGCACCTCTCCTTGCAGAGACAGAGTGCCTGAAAGGCACAGGAGACATTCGTATACCTCTGATAGAGCAAGTAAGACAAGGCAAGAAATGACAGCTCCAGACCGCACAGTGGCACAGCAGTTGGAATTTACGGGTTCCCAACAAATAGTAGGAATTCCTGCAATTCCAGCTCGGGGAAACAGTGACAGCTGCTGGTCTGATGCAAACGCTGATGGGGCAACAGTATGTCAGCACCCGGAACAGCAGCAAGGGGCCACAATACAATCTCAAGAGAGTACTGATGATGCATCCCATCCTTCAGAGGAAATGAACACAGCTACACCTAGTGACAGAATTGGAGAAATACACCCTCCCTTATCAGCAGAAGACATTTTCAATCAATGTCGAAACACATGACTAGGAATGCCCCAACTCTCTCCTAAGGTGATGAGAGAGACCCCATCAGGCCTGGTGTTTGTCATTCTTGCTGGAGGAGACTCGGGCCAGATCATCAATTTTTGAGGAACTTCTAGAACCATCAACATTAATTCTGAAGTGTCCGGCCTCTTCAAACCCAGTAAACAAGCTAATGAATGCCTTGTACCTGGTACTTCAAGATGGGGCATAACATACGTTATGTATGTTCTATAGTAAGCTGCTGCTGAGGTGGTATAAAACTTCCTTTTATAAAGGCATATCACTCCTTGAGCTGAGGTGGTATAAAACTTCCTTTTATAAAGGCGTATCACTCCCTTCCTTTCACACCAGAAGGTTTGTTCCCCCAAATCAACAGCAGGCTCCAGCCTTGAACCGCAGAAGGTTCACGGAGGGCAAGAATAGATCTAGACAACCCGCCGGTCCCTCATCCTCTCAACCTTGGTCAAGAGTTTGATCATGGGAAGGTCAAGGGTGACAAGCCAAGCACGCCATTCTTCAGAAATAGGCTTAGAGCCTTTTATCAAACTTGGGCAAACATCACTACGGACAGATGGGTACTGGAAATAATCAGTCAGTGTTATGCCATCCAATTTGAAACCTCCCCCCACACCCTTTGAGGTACACCCCTCACAAGACATTGCTACTAGAGGATGTTCTCTCCCTCATATCTAAGGGAGCAGTAGAGGAAGTTTCCTACATTAGTCAGTTATGGGGATCTTCTCCAAGTACTTCCTTTATAGATAAAAAGAATGGATGGGAGCCTCCATCTGATCCTAGACCTCTGCGAACTAAACAGATTTGTCAGGAGGTATACATTCCACATGTCTACCCTCCACTCCATTCTGCCCACACTTTAAAAGAATGCTTGGCTGCTCTGCTCTCCCTTGGATTTAAAGATGCTTACTTCCATGTGAGTATAAGTAAATCTCATAGAAAGTTTCTTCGTTTCCTCCTAGATAGACGTTACTGTCAGTACATGGTCTTGCTGTTTGGGTTCTTCACAGCTCCACGTGTCTTCACGAACTGTATGGCTCCAGTTGCTGAGGAGCTCAGGAGAAGGGATATTACAGTATACCCGTACCTCGATGACGGCTCATGACAGATTCCAGCGTACTATTGTACTCTCATGTAAACTACACCATACAGTTACTCGAGGAGCTAGGCCTCATTGTCAACTTTAAAAAAAATCCCAACTAAACCCAGAGAGTACTGCCATTTATAGGAGCCATTATAGACATGGCCTACCTTCCCATAGAAAGATTTCTGAACATAACAGATATGACTAGAGACTTGGAGAAGACACCAACTAAGTCAGATTCTTCCTATAATTCATGGACCTTTATGCATCAGTAAGAGCAGTAACCCCACATGCACAGCTACACTTACGTCCATTGCAATATTGGCTAAGCATTCAGTATACTCTGGGGCTGCACCGATTATCTAAAAGAGTCAACATTCCAGACCAGGTGCTGCGCAGACTGAGGCGGTGAACAAAACCCAGGAACTTGCTCAGAGGGATGCCATTCTACCTTCTGGACCCAATAGCAACAATCACTATAGATGTGTCATTTGACAGATGGGGAGCATATTGGTCTTTGCTGATGGCCCAGACCACTGGTCCCCACTTGAAACCGAACTCCACATCAGTCTGTTGGAGCTTCGAGCGATAAAGCACACAATAAAAGCCTTTGCAACCATACTATCAGGACAGAGAGTGCAGATTACAACCGACAGCATGTGTGCAATGTACTACATAAACAAGCAAGGAGGAGCGAGGTCTCTCCAGCTCCCAAACGAAGCTACAGACATTTGGAACTGGTGTGTACAGAATGGGGTTCTACTGGTGGCCATACATCTTCCTGGAGAATCCAACCAACTAGCCGACTGGCTCAGCAGGTCATGAAGCCAGAGACATGACTGGACTTTTTCCCCAGCAGTGACCTGTCAAATGTTTCTCAGGTGAGGAATGCAGAAGATAGATCTTTTCGCAGACTCAGCAAACCATGTGCTGTCTCTTTCTGCAGCATTTTGTACATGTTCGCAATCAGCTGGTCAGTTCACCTCCTTTATGCATTTCCACCTCTTCCTCTATTGCCCAGGACAATCCTCAAGATATAAAGGGACACAGCTTAAATCCTTCTAATAGCGCCAGCTTGGCCCAGACAGACTTGGTATCCCATCCTAATGGAATTGGCGAGGGACAGATGAACACTTCCAATGAAGAGGGACCTGATCTCACAACAAAAGGGACAAGTACTCCCATCAAGATTTAGAGTCCCTACACCTAACTGCATGGTATGTCACCCATGGGTAGGTAGGTGGGTAATCGTTTATTGTTTGACCACATGGGTCTTTACAATACAATACAAAAAAACATTGAACAGTAACCACTGAACATTTAAAAATATTATAAATACAATAGACAATTTCAAAATCAACCCAGCTAAATTACCGGGTTACAACAGCCCATTTAGCACAGAGAACTAGAAAACAGAACCTGGCAACTCTCCTAGAACATTCAGAATCAGAACCGCAAAGAAACAACTTCAGAAGATTTTCATATTGCCAGTCAGCATCAACGGTCTTATAGGAGGCTAAATATTTTTTCATTAAAAAGACAGTGAAAAAAACCATGTTTTAGTGTTTCAATCTGTCCAGACAATGAGAGCAATATCTATGCTCCCTTGGAACCCTATTGTAGCGACCCTCCAAAACAGGTGAGGGGAAAACTTCTAATCTAAAGAGAGTCAAGGCCTGCCTGACATTAGCATCGATCCAGACAAATAGGTAATGGTTGGAAGTTGAAGACAAACGGATCTCAGGATAGAGTAATGATACCTGTTAGGATGTTAATAGGTCAGTCTCAGTTTGAAGTTCTTGGTCAGCAATCCTCTTCCTGATGATTGCTACTGCTGCCTTGAGGCCCAAAGGGGCCAAAAGGACTTGAGTCATACCCAATTTAGCAATCATCTCTTCTACCTTTTTATTCCAAATATCTTTAAACCCTGAGTTCATTAATATAGAAAACAAGGAGTTTGACACGGGGGAAAATAAATTTATTCTCAACCAGAGTTTGATTATAAGGAGTAATGGTTTAGTTTTAATTGAGATTGACAGAGTCTCTGCCCACAGAATGACCTGAGGGGGGGTATCTTTGGGGAGTCCCAAGATGGTTCTTAAAAACAAATTTTGGAATCTCTCCAAGTTCCCTATATACGGGAGCCCCCAGATTTCAATAGCATATCACAGTTGAGGAATGATCTTTAATCTGAACAAATGGAGGGCAGACACAACTAGCCTGCCCCCACGGCTGAAGAAAAAGCTCTGGATAGTATTAGAGGAGGCACTGACCTGGTCAGAGACCAGAGAATAGTGGGCATGCCAAGAGCAGTTACCAGAAAATGGAACGCCTAGCTATTTGTAGGACCAAACCTGTTCTATTGTATTGCTTCCTATTTGCTAAAGCAAAATTTTCTTGGAGTGCCCCACAACCATTGTCTTAGTTTTAGAATAGTTTATTGTCGGACCTTCCTCTTGACAAAACCTATTAAATCTATTCATACTCCTGTGTAATCCAATAGGGGTCTGAGATAATATAACTGCATCGTCCGCATACAGTAATACAAATATTCTGCGGTCACCGATTTTGGGGGGATGGGAATCAATCGACGCAAGGGAAGACGCAATGTTTATATAAAAATTAAACAAAGCAGGCAACAGGATACACCCTTGGCACACTCCCCTGGACACTCGGATTTTCCTAGTCAATGCCTGGTTGCATGAGTAGCAAATTGGCAAGGTATTACTACTGTGTAGCTTGATTATCAAATACGGAAGTCGCAAGTCTATTGATGTTTGGCTGAGCTTGTGCTATAATCGTTCCTGATTAACGGTATCAAAAGCTTATTTGAGATCAATGAAACAGAGATAATGATCGATTTTTCTGCGGGCCTGAATATTTAAAACACAACTGTTTAAGTATGTAAATGTGATCCACCGTGGAATGGCCATAACGAAAACCAGCCTGCTCTGGTTCTAAAATTTGAGAATCGTCCAGCCAGGCCTGGAATTTAGACAATAGAAATTTGGCGTACAACTTGCCAACAACGCTGAGGAGGCTGATCGGCCTATAATTAACTGGGAGTGTGGGGGTCACCTTTTTTAAATATAGGGACTAGCACACTATTTAGCCATTGACTAGGGAGCTCCCCTGTTGCGCTAATAAAGGTAAACAGTGATGCTAAAATATTAGACTACCAGCAAGGATTACTTCTAAGCATTTCTGAAGAGATGCTAAAATATTAGACTACCAGCAAGGATTACTTCTAAGCATTTCTGAAGGTATAAAGTCACACCCTGCTGCCTTTCCAGGCTTTAGTTGGGATATCAGCTTTAGAATGACAAATTCTTCAACAGGCGGCCATTCTGGCATCCCTCGAAGGGATATAATGGGAGATCAGCTTTAGGATCGCAGAGGAGAGTAAAAAGAACCTCAAAATGCTGCTCCCAGCTAAGTGTAGAAATCTTAGGTTCTACAAACTGCTTTCCACCTATTCTGGCTAGTTTAATAAGATCACCCATTGACTCGAGACCTGTCACTTTCAGAGGAAGTACAGCATCTGCACGCTAATGCAAGGAAACCCTCCACAAGGAAGACCTATGAAGCTAAATGATGCAGGTTTACCAGTTGGTGTGTGACTAAAGAGGTGGATGTTAATTCTATACCCATGTCACCTATCCTATCTTGTATACTTCATCTGAGGGATAACAATCTTTCAGTACCATCAGTCAAGGTACATATTGCAGCCATATTGGCCAAACTCTCGGAAGTCGAAGGTCATTCGATTTTTCTCTAATCTGCTGGTGGGGAAGTTTTACAGAGGTTTAGTGAACCTATACCCACCAATTTTTTCACCAGTCGCACAATGGGACTGTACATTGGTGCTACAAAGACTAACAAAACTACCACTAGCCTCATCAACGCAGGCCCACCTGTCCGTAAAAGTTCTGTTCCTGGTGGGGATCATATCTGCAAGAAGAGTCAGTAAGATAAGTGCTCCCCCTCCTTATCTTTCCATACATAAGGACAAGGTAGATCTTAGACTAGACCCAATTTTTCTTCCCAAAGTTGTGACACCTTTCCATCTCAATCAGGTGATTTCTCTAGCTGTCTCTTTTCCAAAACCACATTCCTCGCAGTTAGAGAGATTTTTACGTAAGCTAGCTGTGCATAGCGCTTTAGCTTTTTACGTAGAACAAACAAGATCTTTCAGAAAATCTGATTCCTTGTTTGTGCCTTATGGGGGAAAGATAATGGGAACCAAATTATCATCCGAGGCTGTCCCAAATTCTTATGTATTACCACATGCTACAAACTGGCTGACAAGTAACCACCTGACAACCTCAGTGCACACTCAACCAGAGCAGTGGCAGAATTTTTGTCATGTGCCATTTATGGACATTTTTAGAGCAACTACCTGGGCATCAGCGAACACCTTCATTAATTAAGCAGTATGCTCAGGACTTGGCAGCCAGGGGAGACTCACAAGTGGGAAGGGCAGTGTTGTCATCAGTACTGTAGCCAAGTCCCCCACCTTGTATCGTTTCATGGGACTGCTAGCAATTTCCCATGAGTGAAAATCATGGAACCAATCGAAGAAGAAAGAAAGGTTATTTACTAGTAACTTTGTTCTTCATGGGGGCTACGTGTATTCTCACTACCTCCCTCCTTCCCCCTGACTTACTTGCTTGGGCTGGAGTTGGAAGGAACTGAGGGTGTAGCTCTGCCCCCTTCTCCTTTATATGGCCCAGTGTCTCATGAGGACCCTGGAGTGGGAGGGGGCAAGAGCTCCTTAGGCTTCTAGAGAGATCTCCAGGAAGCCAGTGGAACTGCTTTGAAGAGTAAAGCTCTTTTCCCAGTCGCCAGGAGGCAACTGCATGATTCCATGAGTGAGAATACACAGAGCCCTTTCAAAGAACAAAGTTACTGATAAGTAACCGTTCTATCTTATCTACAGAGATGGGGAGATTGAACCCATTGTCAGGTGTCATGCATACACCCCTTGCATTCTTCTTTATATGTTGGAGAATCCCTGCATACAAGGGGATAACGTGACCCTGACTTCAAGGGAGTATGGCTAATTACCTGAACTGCTAGCTCTCACTTAGAGGGAAAAGAATGCTCCTTTGAGCCAGCTTTAATGCGCTCCCCAACCGATTTTGGGAGGGTAGAGTGGGGGGGAATTCCATTCCTAGAAAGGGTGTGCCCTTTTGACCATCTGGAGGTGGAATCCTCAGATCATTTGTTACTGAGATGTCACCTGTAGGATAACCTCAGGGAAACCCTTTTGAGTTTTTTCTTGAGGTAGCTGACTGGCAGGTCGGATCTTTTCCTTCTAGAGTAGGCCCTGAAGGATATAGACCCAGAATTGACGTCTGCAGTATCAAATTACTTATGTTTGGCAATAAGCCTCAGATGGGACTACCTGGCATTTAAATCTCCATTGGATGATGCGTGCGATGAGTTATGACACACTAAGTAATTAATAGTACCCTTAGGACGATGCTGTGCAGTGATTGTATGCTCTTTGTCGCCAGAGTATTGGCAGCATTCCCCACAGATTGATCTATACTGATCAAGTTTTACTATTTTTTATTTATTAGTCTGCTTTTCCTAAGAGGAGATGTTCGGATACGTTGGAACTATCAATCTATGCAGACCTCTGTTTTGTTTTGATATTGAGCCAAGATGCTGCCGTGCCTATGTGTTTGGTCTTAGCTATATGGCTTTCTGTGTTTGATTCTTCTGTATTTATTTACTCCTTTTTCTATTTTTGTGATTGTGGTGTTTTTCCTAGGTGGGGTCCTTTGTATGAGCGAGCAATGACCTTTGGTCACGCTGCAATAAATTATTATTATTATTTAATGTTTTAACTGTGTGACTGTTCAGTTAAAATTAATTAAAGTTAAACTGCTCCTGGCTCCCATTACTTTGAACCTTCATTTCACACATGAATTTTAGACTTACTGGCTGAAGAGTTTTGTTGAATATTTGACTCATCCAAAGGCCTATATTAATCATGGAGCTGCAAGGGAGACACAAGGGTCATCAAGTTCAGCCCCCTGTTTGGTGCAGGATTTGCCTTACCTAAACCATCCCAATATATATTCCTCCAACTTTTTCTTTAAACCTCCAATGATGGATAATCCACTACTTCTTAGTAGCCTGTTCCATTGCCTGGTTGCTATTACAGCCAGGAATATTTGCCTAATGTTTAGTCTAAATCTCTTGTCCTGCCTTCCATAGCAAGAGAGAACAATTGTTCTCCATCTTCTTTCATATATTCGCCTTTCATATATTCATAAGACTGTTATAACCTCACCTTAGTTGTCTTTCCCTTGCCAGAGACTCTGAGATCACAATAGACAATTGCTTCAAAACCCTGGGGTGCATTTCATCAGGCCCTGATCCAGATTTATCAAATGTTCCTTGACATGCTCCTTACTATGTTGATTTGTGTCCCTTGTTCTATGCGCTTGACTTCACTAACGTGGTCACATGTTGCCCTTTTTATGAAAACTGAAACAAAGTAGGCATTGAGCAACAATGTCTTCCTTGCATCTTCTGTTAAGAGTTTACTATTTCTACTGGGTAGTGGCCCCAGGTTCCTTGGTCTCTTACTTCTGGCATATTAGTAGTATCCTTTTATGTTGCCTTTTTTCTTGCCTGTTGTAGTTCATTTTACGCTTGTGCCTTTCTGATTTTTTGTTTTTACACATTCAAGTGCTGTATCTTTATAGACATCCTTAGTTATTTGGTGAAGCTTTAACAAGTTGTAGGCTTGGTAAAAAAAAAAAGTCTATTGACTGGATCTTCAGTCCCTTTTGAGCATCCCCTGCAGATGCTCAAAGTTGCAATGAATTCTACTAAATTTCAAAGGGCCCTTCCAGCATGGAGGGTATCTGATGCTCTGTGAAGTGCAAGCAGACATACTCCTGGGTTTATAAGCACATGATTGTTGCACTTTCATTCCTCAGTGTCGTGATGCGCTGACAACCCGTCAGAAGCTGATTGCCCAGGATTACAAAGTCAGTTATTCATTGGCAAAGTCCTGTAAAAGTGACTTGAAGAGATACCGGTGTAATGTAGAGAACCTTCCTCGGTCCCGGGAAGCCAGGCTCTCCTATCTGCTCATGTGTTTAGAGTCTGCTGTACACAGAGGTAAGACCTCGTATTTCTTTATCCTCCATCTTTCCCAGTGTAATTTAACAGTTGCATGTGTTACAGTTGGGTAATGTGACTTGATGAATTTTAGAAGACTTGAAAGACAGAAGTGGGACACACATTTGTACATGTAAATGCACATAAAATTTGACTGGTTATAAGGGATGGCAATTAATTTGTCTCATGCCTCTCTCTGTCTCCAAGTTGCTATTTGTTTTTTGACCTCTTTGCCTTGGTGTCACACTGCACTGTTCATGGCCCGTGCGTGCACAGACTGGCTCACTAGGAACAGAATTCACACACAGGCATAGAAATTAAATATGATTTGACAATTGTATGAGATGGGACTTCCTTTTCTTGTATGTCAGAGCATGTATGTTCTTTGCTGTGTCAGAGCATCAGTGAGTGTCAGAAAAGTTGCTGAATGGAACATATTAAGTTTTTCTAAGTTGATTTTCTCTAGGACTATTGCTCACTTGCCAAAACCCCAGTATGTTCCCTCTACAATGTCTGTTCTTGAAAGCCCCCAAGCAGGAATTTCCACCATCCCTTACGAATTCTTTCTTTCCCTGTATGGCACTGTTAAGTAAGCTATTACGCTCTCAGTAGGCCAGAATAAAAATATTCCTAGTTGCAGAAAAGGCTTTTAAATTGCTGCAAGTGATTTCATCTCTGCAGTGAAAGTGATCGCTTGAATGCACTAAGAATAGATTTGATAACCTTGTAATACAAGGCTAGCAATCCATTGAGAGGTTCTGATTACAAGAGCAGCTCTTCATATAGTACAAGCTCAGAATAGAATGTCATGCATTGCAACATTTTCTGAGCAAATGTTTGAATTCAAGTATATCTACTATGAGTGTGCCTTATTCGTTGCGTGTAGTCTAGTAACTATTAGTTCTCGGTACTGTACATAACACATCGTCTCTGCCTTTGCATTGTGTGAAATGTTTCCCTTTATCAGTACTCCCCAATCCTGCATGCTTAAAAATGCTTAAATGTATGTACCTTAACTTTGCAGATTTGAGACTTGCATAGTTAATGGGACTAAATCATCTCTCCCCTGACTTGGCCTAGGTCGACAGGTGAGCAGTGAGTGCCAAGGAGAAATGTTGGATTACCGGCGCATGCTAATGGAAGACTTCTCACTGAGCCCAGAGATCATCCTGAGTTGCCGAAATGAGATTGAGAACCACTGCTCCGGGTTGCATCGGAAAGGCCGTACTCTGCACTGCCTCATGAAAGTTGTGCGAGGCGAGAAGGGAAACGTTGGACTGAACTGCCAGCAGTCGGTAAGGAGAAGCTTTTCTGCCACTCTGATTCTTCACTTTTTCACGTTAGGAGGATTCTGATGGATGCACTTGGGTTGCCTAGGGTACTGATGAAAACTGAGAAGTGCATAATTCTGGCATGAGCCTAGATTTCATCCCTAGCGACATTTGGTGGATAATTATGTTTTTAAAACTAACAGTAATGTTGGGTTCCTTTAAACTTGCCATTGGAAAGCTGACTACTTGATCTGCAGATGTTGTGGTGATTTATAGTCCTGATCTTGTGAAGGCAAGCCTATTCTTATGTGCAGATATGTTTTTAAAATGTACTGTTCACTCACTGGGTATCTTTTAGACCAGCACCTCACCACCCATCATGCATATTGCAAGGCCACATTGGTGCCCTATGCAGCCCTGCAACAACATGCATGATGAGTGTCGAGGCACTTGTCTAAAAATATCAGTTCTTCTCAGTCTGGACACGAAAAAGATGAATCTCATCTTAGGTTTTCATATTCTGACTGAAGTACTGTGATGGTTACAAGCACTGTAGGAAAATACTTGGTTTTTTTTTCCTTTTTGGAGTTAAATAGAAAATGTGTTACAAATATTTAGAGCAGATTTTCATTCCAATTTTGACTTAAAAGTAGTTTTAAAATGGACTAGTTAATTTAATATCTGTTTTTGAAACTCATTAGCTTTTTAAAAAATTTGGATTTTTTTTTACTTGATTTTTGCTTTACTGGTAATATAGCATGTGTGAGAGTTGATGCTGAAAGAGTGACATTTGTTACCTGAAATGGTAGGGTGCTTCCTCCACTGTGGAGTGTGGCAATTGAGAGAGCAACTAGATTAATGTTAACAATTATAGTGTATGGAAGTCACTAATTCAATGTGTGTGTAACTTTGACTTATAATAATCAAATTTAAAATCTGTGTATATATTGGAATGGATGTGTTGAGTTTCATTTTCTCTGATACCTTGGGGTACAGGAGAGAAATTCTTTAACAAGCAATTCCAAATGCAAATGTTTCTAAACTTAAATCATGCTTCTCACAACTGGCAACCTTAGAAATTGTTGAAGAATCTACTTTGTAGCACTGGGGATAAACCTCCCATTACTTACCATGAAAGCAACCTTTGAAGTACTATGAGATGTTCCTAATATTTGACAAGACAGAGGAGTGAGGAATCTTGCTTCTCTTGTGGGATCCTCCTGGATGACTAGTTGTTACTATGGGGTTAGATCTCCATCACTATCAGTAGGAGGCAGATTTCCTAACTTCTCCTGAAGCATGCTCAGATGGGATCTAGCCCCAAGTCTCTAGTGGTTTTTATGCCTCCACTTTAGTAGGACACAGGCTGGAAGCCTCCATCTTAGGACAGATTTAGAGGTAGAGTTTTTAAAAAAGATTTTGGAGACTTCCTATCCCAGCCCTCCAACGTTGTTCTGGGGAGAGAAGATTCCTTCCCTTCAGAACAAGGGAAAGTAGGAGTGCATTCCTGGTTTCCCCCCCTCTGGCTGGCACAGAGGTCCAGAAGAGCAGGTGCAGCAGAGCTCCAGGCAGGTCTTTGCTTTTTGTTCTGTTTTTTCTACCTCGCAAATATAGCGAGTGATCCCTGCCACCACTGATACAAGTGGTGGCGGGGAAAATGAAAGCAAAAGCCAGAAGGCCCCACGCAGCCTATTACGTGCACAGAGATGCCAGAGCGTATCCAGTGACCCCAAGAGGGAGCTGGCTGAAGCAGTGCTCCGCACGGTGGGAGACAGCTCATCCAGAGTGCCTTTTTCCATGTGCCATGACCACCACCAGACGGTGAGCCGAGGAAACAGTGGAGCATGCAGCAGAGTCAGTAAGCCCCCCCATGTGACGATCCCCCAATAGTAGATACATGGCGGTCTTGGGGGTGGTCTTGGGGTCCCTACAAGAACTAAAGTGTGCCAAGAGCAAACAGGACCCTACAAAGACCCACCCGGGGAAGGGTCACCCCTACAAGGGAAAATCCTAGGCCGCGGCCATAGCCAAGAAGCCACACAGGAAAAAGGGGATCTTGGACTCCCTCCCCTCATCAGGAGGTCTTCTCAGTGAGTTCCTCAGTTGAGGAGCAGGATATTGCCCCAGACCAGGAAACAGCCCCCAGGGCTTCCAACCCAAAAGGGAAACCGAAAGGGGAAAAGACTTCTATCAAAACACCATTATGAGAGGAGGAGGCAGCATCTGAGGGCCTGGCCTTAGCAGACCTCAGAGGTGGAAGACAGACAATCCTCTTTTGAGGAGGGGCGGATAGAGGAACCTGCCATTGAACCGCCTCTGACCCTGACAGAGAGTTCCCTAGCAAATACAAGAACCAGATTTATACACTAATGATAAAGGCACTACACCTCAGAGAGAAGACAAATATGACTCGTCAGGGGATGAATCTGAACGAGAGTACATACTGAGACCTAGATCCAAGGACAGGGGCATGGTCTTGGACAAAGCATACGAAAAAATAATTGAAAAAGAATGACCGTTCCCTAACAGGGCCTGCAAAATTAATAAATCCTAAGAGGCCTTATATTCACTCACCAGGATCAAGGAAGCCCTTCTGACCACCCCTAAGATGGATGCTACAGAATCCTCGCCTGCCAGAAAATCTCTCTTCCCCCAGAGAGGGAGAGTTAGCCTTAGGAGAAACTTTGAAATCTTCTCATTAAAATGGCCACCATCACCACCTACTTTTCCAGGGCCTTAATGACCTGATCAAGCAAGCTAGAGCCCCAGATGTCTAATTGAAAACGACAAGAATTCTGGCCACCACAATTCAACTGGCCTATGCTTTTTAACTAGCTCCTCCACGGACATACTGTGCTGGGCATCCAGAGTGGCAGTGTCCAACATGACTGCACGCTGCCGGTTGTGACTCTGCTCCTGGAAAGGGGATAATGCAGCCAAGAACACCCTGGTGGGAGGCCCCTTCCAAGGGATCAAACTCTTCAGAGTCTGCCTGGATAAGGTTCTAGCATCACGAAGAAGCCTTTTTTGTCCCTTCAGCTCTAGCTATTTGCCAGCAGATGGTGCCAGGTGACCTTTCTATGCCCCCACAGAGGGGGGGCATAGAAAGGAACCAACAGAGAGAGGCCACCTGACAGAAGGGATCAGGCAGCTAGGGCAGACCCAAGCAGGAACCAGTTTCTGCCTGCTCCAAATCTGAGGCATGACTGTGGGGCAGCCCACCTGGACCCCGCTACCTTATGGGGGGCAGGTTGTAGCTTTTTACGTAGAAAAGGAAGGAAGCAATTTCAGAACCGTCAAACTGTACAAAAGGGATATGTGATAGAACTGCTCCACTTCCCATTAAACTCTTGTGGGTTTTCCAGTTTCAAGCAATCCAGAAAAACACTCAGCAATGCTGACAGAAATAAACCAGCTCCTAAGCGGTTGGGCCATAGAACCAGTACCGCATGAAGAGAGAGGATTTGGACTCCATCCTTTTTCTCATCCCCAAAAAGTCAGATGAATGTGGGCCCTGCAGGACCTCAAGAACCTGAACCAGTTCGTGAAGGTACAGAAATTAAAGATGGAGATGCTTCAGTCTATCTGGCTTGCAATCTCCAAGGGCAAGTGGCTGGCCTCCCTCTACCTCATTGAAGCATACCTAAACATACCCATTCTACAGAAGCACAGGCGGTGGCTCAGGTTCACGAATGCAACCTAGCATTGCAATATGCAGCCCTGCCATAAGGACTTGCCATCTCACCCAGGACCTTCACGAAGGTCCTGATCCCCCTCTCATCGCAAACCTGCAGAAGGAGAGAATCTGAATTTACCCCTATCTCAACAATATTCTCATATGGTCCTCATCAAGAGAAAAGTTAGTAGAGGATGTGCACTGGGACTGTTCAATATCTACAAGATCACGGGTTCATCGTCAACCAGAAGAAAAGCCACCTAACGCCCTCACAGGTGCTGGAGCATCTAGGGGCAATCCTAGATACCAGCAATTAAAGTTTTCCTCACCAGTCAAAGGCAAGAAAAACTGCAAACCCTGATACAACAGTTTGTTGATTGTTGCAAAATCAGACTGAAGTCTCTAGCCAGCCTTCTGGGTCTCATGATGATCTTGTGTGTCAGGATTCTTCAGTGGGCCAGATTCCATGCAAGACCATTGCAACACTTCCTCCACCCATGGCAAGATAAATTGACACAGAATGAACCCATGAATGTTGGTTCCGGTAAAGTTAAGAGTCTTTTCATTGGTGAACAACAGAGGGCCACTTCCAGACAGAGGTTCCACTGTCAGAGCCCAACAAGGTCATTGTGATGATGGATGCGAGCTTGCAGGGGTGGAGAGCACACATTCAGCACAAAACAATCCAGGACAAGTGGCTGGCATGGGAGCCACATCAACTGGCTGGAGCTACAAGCAATTTACTTGACCTTGAGAGCTCTAGCACCGGTGATTTGAGGAAAACTCTTGTCTATATGAATAACACTGTTGCGAAAGCGTGCGTCGACCACCAAGGGGGCTCATGCTCAGAAGCCCCCTACCACCAAGCAGCCATATTGATCTAATGGGCAGAGTGCAACCTAAAATCTCTGACAGCAGTCCACATCAAAAGAAAGGCAGATTGGCTGAGCCAAGACACAGTAGATCGAGGAGAGGGAACACTCAACCCAAGAACATTCAAAGCCATGGTACAGACATTCAGTCGCCCAGTGATGGATCTATTTGTGGTGGCAAACAACGCAAAGGTCCATGGGTTCATGTCTCGCTTTCTAGATCATCGAGCGATAGCGTTCAATGCGTTGAACCAGCCTTGGGTTTGGAGACTAACGTGCACATTTCCCCATTTCCACTCATTGGCTGGATGTTAGTGAAAATCAGGAGGGAATGAGCCATCACAATACTGATAGCCCCTTACTGGCCGAGGCAGCCATGGTTTGCAGACCTTCAGGAACTGAGTGTGGCTCATCCACTCCAATTACCTGTGGGTCCTGATCTTCTCTCACAGGGACCTCTTCTCTAGAAAAAAACAGAACTTCTGAGATTAACAGCCTGGAAATAGAGAAAAGAACACTGAGGAAACTAGGGTATTCACAGCAGGTCCTGGACGCTATGCTACAGTCTAGGTGGCCAGCCACCAAACGCATATACCAAGGGACCTGGGCAACCTTCACATGCTGGTGTGAGAGCAGGAGCATTCAACCAGTTTAGGGCCTCCATCGGTGCCGTTCCAACTTCCTTCAGGGAGGGGTTGGACAAGGGGTTAAAACCCAATACACTTCAGAGATGGGTAGCAGCCCTTAATAGTGTTCTCAATACAGTTCAGGGCTGCAGGATAGAGAGGCACCCTCGTATCATTCATTTTTTTGAAGGCTTCAAGGGTTATTTCTCCTCCAATAGCTCACTGATTCCCTTTGTGAAATCTGAATCTAGTGTTGAGGACACTTACTAAGGTTCCTTTCAAACCTCTTCAGAACGTTTCACTGTATTACTTGTCCCTAAAGTTGGCTTTCCTGATAGACATCACTTCAGCCAGGATAGCGTTTAAATTGTGTGCCCTGTCGATTGATCTCTCATTTTGTTCATTTAAGGCATCTTCAGTGGTACTTAAACTGGACTCTGCCTTTTGTCCGAAAGTAGATTCTTGTTTCCACAGGGAACAGGATATGGTGCTGCCATCATTTTGCTCCAATCCAGACACCCCCAGGAATGGGTCTAACGCAAACTAGATGTGAGGAGGGCACTGAAAGTGTATATTAAAAGGACAGTGCCCTTCCAACAATAGTTGACTCTGTTCGTAGCTTACAGCCCACAGAGAAATGGCAGAAGGGCATCCAAAGCAGTAATTGTGCGCTGGATGACGCTGTGTATCTTGGAGGTCTATAGAGTGGAGGGTAAGGTACCTCCCCAAGGGTTTTTTGATCACTCCTTAACAGGTGCAACGCTACTCTGGCTTTTAGGAATTTGGCCTCTTGTGGGGAACTCTGTCATGCAGCATCCTGCTCTTCATTACATACCTTAACTAGGTATGATAAGATCTCTCTACACGACTCAGCCAAAGCGGCTTTTGGGAGAAGGGTTCTCTAGGCTGTTCTGTAATTTACCCATGTGGGGTTCCATTCCATACCGGACACTTTTTCCTTCCCTCCCCCTGTCTTTAGTTGGGACACTGCTTTGGAACATCCCCATGGTAACAACTGGCTGCCCAGGAGGATCTCCAAGGAGAAAAGAAAATTGGGTTCTTACCTTGTGAACTTTCCTTCTATGGGGGATCCTCCTGGATGTCCATTTACCCACCTGGAGTTAAAGAACACTTTGCGGGACCTTGGTGAGTTTTTGTAAGGCTGGTTGCCTTTTTTTCTGTAACCATGACTTGTTTTGTGGTATTTACATAGGTTGAACTTGCTTTTTTGTTGTTTAAGTTCAGAGACCTTGGGTTAGTGAGAGTCAGGATGTGGAAACTTCTGGAGACTAGGGGCTAGATCCCATCTGATCATGCTTAAGGAAAAATGAGGAAGTCTGCCTCCTACTGGTAGTGGTTGGGATCTAACCCCATAGTAACAACTGGCCATCCAGCAGGATCCTCAGTAGAAGGAAAAATCACAAGGTAAAAACCCAATTTTCCTAACTCTCCAGCTTATAAGGATTTCTCAGATTTCACATGATCAGCTCTTTGATTTTTGTATAGTTGCCAATGATTACCTTATAAGTCAAGTGACCCAGGTCCTGTTTACTTTCCCAATGTTTGGAGGCTGTGGTGGATTGGATGTGGCAGAGCAGACTGAAGCGAAATCCTGATAAGACGGAGGTGATGGTGGTGGGTAGGGTGGGCGAGGTTCTGGCTCCCTTTGTGGTGGGGTGGGGGTCCGTCCTCCTGTAGCCCAGCAGGTTCAGAGTCTGGGGTTGGTGTTGGACTCTGGTCTCTGTTTGGATCGGCAGGTGAAGATGGTGGCTAAGGCCGCCTTCCGCCAGCTGTATCTGGTACGGAGGCTGCGCCCATACATTTCCTGGCCCGAACTGGCCACTCTCATCCATGCCTTCATCACCTCGAGGCTAGACTACTGCAGTGCGCTTTACGTGGGGCTTCCTTTGTTTCTGGTTCGGAGGCTGCAGCTGGTGCAGAATGTGGCAGTCCGTCTCCTTACGGGGACTGGGCGACAGGAGCACATAACACCTGTGCTCCATGCTCTGCACTGGCTGCCTATAGCGTACTGAGCCAGATTCAAGGTGTTAATGTTGATCTATAAAGCCCTGCACAGTCTGGGCCCCTTGTACCTCGGGAACCATCTCACCCTCAGCGCGATCCCTTCGGTCCACTGGGGGTGCCTTTTTGGAGGTCCCCCATGTGAGATGGGTGGCCACAATGGAGAGGGCGTTCTCGGTGGCCGGGCCGTGGCTCTGGAACTCCCTCCCGGAGGAAACCCACCTGGCCCCAGGTCTGCTGGCGTTTCATTGAGCCTGCAAGACCTGGCTGTTTGCCCAGGCCTTCGGAGGGGGCTGGGATGGGATGGGGGTAGTTTTTGGAGGGGGGATGGGATGATATTTTTAAATGTATTGATGAAGCTGTATTTTTAATATTGATTTTATGGAATTTTATTGTGGTGGTGTAAGTTGCCCCGAGATGCCATAGGCATGAGGGGGTGGCTAAAAAATGCTTATAATAAATAATATAAATAAATAAAATCACACTTGATTATCTGGAAAATAACCAGAAGAAGAAATAGTGCAGGTTTGTCATTTATTTATTCTTTTGGCTGGGGGGGATTTAAAAGTGGAAGATGACGACTCTTGATATAGGAATAATTCTGAATGCCTTTTGCTTACTATGAATACTCGTGAGTTCTTGTATAAGACATGTGTACGGTTGCTGTTATACTTCCATATAGCTACCAATACATTTCTGAGGTGACAGGAGGCCTCATTTCATCTCTATAGGCTGGCACAAAGAATAGTATTTGACTCAACTGTTCATCCCATCCTGTAGTAGTAAGGGTTGCCTCCCTTACTAGGAGCTGAGATGATATCAGCAGGAAGACACACACAAAGTGGCCGCTGTGTTAGCAGTTGTAATAATGCCTTTTTGAGCTGAGTGATAGCACATGGTGTCAGCAGTGTCTGAATCTTGCCAACAACAGCAACACAAAAACCAATCTACAACTTGCGTGAGCCTGCAGAGCTCTTGTACTTAATAAAGGTCCTGGAGACTAGGAGTGGGCATCTAGAAAAGAAATAAAGCAAAACAGGCATTAGGGCAACAAGCCCTCTCCCAAACTGTGCTGAAGTAAATGAAGCTATAAGAAAGCAAAGGGTTTAAAGTAGGACTGTGCGAAATAGGCCTTCCAGGTACTCAGACCAAGTTCCGATATTCCCAGTACCCTATCCAGTACTCAACCGAACTTCAGCACTTACCCCAAGGACCCAGAATTCGGAACTCCAGACCTCAGAAATCCCCAGAACTTGGAACTTCGAAACTTTCCTTTAATGATTTTAAAGTGTGGGGAAAGCACCACCCCACTACGGGTGGTTTATGAGTGGGCAACAAGTTGAACAGGTGAAACACTATAGGTATCTTGGGGTCATATTCTCATCCTATCCATAGTGGCGAGTACATTATAAGTCAGCACGCACCCAAGCTAAAGCAACTAGTAAAGGGATTTCTAGGTTTTTTTGGACCAAGGGAGGTAAGCAAACTGTTCCTGCCATTAAATTATATAAAGCAAAAGTCCCCCACATCATTCTTATACAGGGTAACAGTGTGGGGTCCATCTATGATCAGTGCCCTGGAGCTTGAGCAAAATATTTTTCTGAGATCTGTTCTAAGTGCTCCTAAATGTTCCCCTGTTGCTTTGCTTAGAACAGAAGCTGGAGTTAGACCAATCATTTTGCAAGCTAAGGAGGAGGAAATTAGGTTTTGGCTGAAGCTAAAACTTTTGAATACTGGAGCTGTATTGTAGCTTGCTGTAGACCTTGATAAAGGAGGTCAATGGGAATTGGGTTTAAAAAAATATCCTTTCTGGTTTGGGCTTGTCCGTGGAGTTTCTTTGTTCCCTGGCATATGAAAGAGTGATGGTTGAGGTTATCTCTAGAAACAGGGACCAAGAGCTCCAAACAGAAAGAAGCTATAGCTAGCCAGAAAATTGCTAACCTTTACAGTTCTTCCCCAGTGTCTATTAAGGGTGCTGCGTATTTAGGCAGTCTCTCAAACTGGGAGCACAGTCTCCTTTTTCTGGCCAAGATAAATCTTTTACCATCGGCATCAGTAGAGGACAGATACGTGGGTGTTCCATATAATGAAAGGTTTCCCCCTTGTGTTCGCAGAAAGAAATCGAATCATTATATAATTTTGGAATGCAAATTGTATTCAGCCCCTTGGGAACTTTACTTGAGTAATATTTTGACTGAATTGCAGGGGAGAACACAACAGGCGGTTTTATTTGCTCTTTTTATGTGACCAATTTAATGACAACTTCTCAAGTAGCGAAATTTTGTACAACAGCGTGTAGACTTAGGAGGTTAAATTACAATGGTCCACTCCTCCTCTGTCCCCTCCCGCACTCTCCCTCGCTTCCACTGCTCACCTAACCGCCTTCGCCCTTTCTCCCCCGTGACCCCCATGCCTGGAACTCCCTCCCTACCCACATCCGCCTTGCCCCCTCTCTCTGCTCCTTCAGATCCCTCCTCAAGACCCACTTTTTCCTCGCTGCTTTTCCTGATGCCTGCTAGTTGTTCCCCAAAGACCGTTTGCTCTCCGCTACAGACTGCTGCCTAACTGTAACCAAGCCGAGCAGGCACACCTGAGATTTTGCATCCGCCTGAATGTTTTTGTTTTCCCCCTTGTCTCTCCCACTGTCCCCTCTCCTTGTCTCTCCCTCCTTGTCTTTTAGATTGTAAGCCATAGGCAGGGACCACGTCTATATCTTTGTTCTGTAAAGCGCCAGGTACACAGCTGGCGCTATACAAATGTTTATTATAATAATAATAATAATTAATTAATAATAATGGAGACAAGCAGGCGTAGGAGTGGAATGTATATGTTATGGACAAGATTTGTTGCTTTATCGACTACAGTCAGTGGTCATCCTGTATAATAATGAAATGTTTAGTTTAGTTTTAAAAGCTGCTTATATTTATTGTTGTATAGTTCGTTTTATATTCTGTGTTGAGGATGTTTCCATGGCCGTTAGGCTAGTGCAAATAAAATTTATTTTATTTTATTTTAAAGTGCACCCATTTTAAAATCATTATGCCAAGCAGTGCCCAGAAAAGCAGGCTCCCTTAAGTTTGCCTCTTATTCAAACAGATGAAATTCTGATGTCACTGCCTCTTAGACACAGGAAAAGCTCAATTTGGTGATGTGGTGGGAGCATTGATGGAACATTTTTGGGCAAAAGAAATGTGATTTTTATATACAAGCCAGATTCAGTCTCAGTAAACAGGAACCTTCAGAGCCTGTTGACAGCTTTATCACATCTTTGCATACATTGGCTGTGTTAGAATCCCAGCTGCTACACAAACGAAGGGTGCTTGTTAAATATCGGCACATCATTCATGGTAGTTGCCCTGGCATCCTGAACGCCTCTCCACAGCTGTGTAGAGTTTGCCCCTTCTCTATGGTACCTGGGCTACTGGCAAGTTGCTGGCTAACAGTGCTGTTAGTTTGTAAATCGGCTACTCTTCCCCTTTTCACAGCTATTGCTGCTCCTCTGTTGTTACCTGCCTGTCTGATAGAGTTACTTCGTGTTTGTGAGTTGTATTGTTCCTATTGTTGTTTAGTTGTTCTTGGACTTTGGTTACTTGGTGGTTTTCCTGTTGTTTGACTGTGAATGTCTGATTCCCTGCACCTTCCCCCCCCGCTCCCCCGTTGCTCTCTGCTTGTTTTCTATTCAGCCATCTCTAGTAAGTCCACTCTTGACCCCTCTGACCCTTCTAGCTACCGTCCTGTCTCACTCCTTCCTTTTTGCTTCCAAGGTTCTTGAACGTGTTGTCTACTCCCACTGCCTCGACTTCCTCTTCGCCAACTCCTCCCTTCACCCCCTCCAATCTGCCTTCCCGCCCCTTCACTCTACTGAAACTGCTCTCGCTAAGATCACAGACAATCTTCTTGTAACTAAATCTAATTGCCTCTACTCCGTTCTGTCCTCCTTGACCTCTCTGCTGCCTTCAATACTGTTGACCACTCGCTCTTGCTGGACTCACTTCACTCCCTTGGCTTCCATGGCTCCGTCCTTGACTGGTTCTCCTCCTATCTCTCTGACCACTCCTTTAAGGTGTCTCTTGCCAACTACACCACCTCCTTTCCCCTCTCAGTTGGTGTTCCCAAAGGCTCTGTCCTTGGCCCGCTCCTCTTTATCTACACACTGTTCCTAGTCATTGCCTCCCATGACTTCCAATATCACCTCTACGCTGATGACACTCAACTCTATCTCAACTCCCTCTCTCTCCCATCTGTTCAAGCTCGCCTCACCTGCTGTCTCTCTATCTCTACCTGGATGTCTCAGTCAACTCAAACTCAATATGGCCAGAACTGAACTAGTTATCTTCCCCCCCCAGTCCTTCCTCTCCCTCTTCCCTGTCGATCCTTATTGATGGGGTCACCATCCTTCCTGTCCCCCAAGCCCGTAGCTTAGGCTTCATCTTTGACTCACCCCTTTCTTTTAAACCCTACATAAACTCTGTTGCTAAATCCTATCGCTTCTCTCTCCATAACATTGCTAAGATTCGCCCTTTCCCCTCTGTCTCCTCTGCCAAAACCCTTGCTTGCACCCTGGTCATCTCTCACCTCGATTACTGTAACCTTTTTCTCACTGGCCTCCCCTACTCTCACCGTTCTCGGTTATCTCTGTCCAAAACTCTGCTGCCAGGATCATCCACCTTTCCCGTCGTTTCGACCATGTGCAGCCCCTTCTCTCCTTTCTTCACTGGCTCCCCCTTCCTGAACGAATCCTGTACAAGCTCCTAGTCTTCATCTCTAAAGTTCTTCACAACCTTGCTCCCCCCTACCTCTCTGTGCTCATTTCCCTCTGTACTCCAGTCTGTGAACTCCACTCCTTCTGTCCCCTCTCTCGCCCTCCCACATCTCCCCTATCTGCCTTTGTCCCTGCTCCCTAGCTGCCCCCCGTGCCTGGAACTTCCTCCCTGCCCACATCTGCCTTATTCCCTCCCTTCGGACTTTCAAATCCCTCCTCAAGACCCACCTCCTCTGCTCTGCCCTTCCCGACTCCTCACTCCCCTCTCCTAACTCCTGATACCTACCATCCAGTACAATCTGTTACCTGAGGTCTGTGTACTCATCCTCACCATATGGACCAGCCAGCCATAATTCTCGATGTAACGAATCCAAGCACATGCACCTGAGACCTTGCATCTTCATGACTGTTACACCCCTTGTCTCTCCCCTGTTCCCCTTCCTTTGTCTCCCCCCCGCCCCAATCTCTCTGATTGTAAGCCCTAGGACAGGGACCGTGTCTATTCCATTACTTTGGAATACAGGTACAGGTACATTGCTGGCGCTATATAAATGCTTGCTAATAATAATAGTAGTAAGCTTCTCCTTTCATGTGCTTCCCTTTCCTTTGATTCCTCCAGAGTTGCACTTCCTTCTGCCCTCACCCAGGTTCCTCACATACCCCTCCTAGTGTTGTCTCTTGGTTTGTGTATTTTTTCTCTCCTGTCCTTTTGGGACCGTTAAACAGAGTTTCTTCCCCGTGACAATATTGTTGGTTACCTCTCCTAGGGGTATTGCCACAAGACTAATCTGAGGGAAATACTACACAAGCTTGCCCCCTTATTGGTGTTCCTTGTATGATTGAGCTTGACTTTTAATTCTGTAGCTCACTAGAGAACCCCTCATATCCCTAACCAGCTGAATCCTGCCAATATGGGGCATTTGTGGGGGAAAACCTATTAGGGATCACTTAGTAGTGTGTCTTCGTTATGAAAAGCTCTCACAAAGATTACAATTGTATCATGATTTAACACTCTAGAAAACTATCACACAAGCTTGCCAATCAGTTTGTTAAACAGCAGCAAAGGGAAATCGGAACTGATTCCAAGCCCCATCAAGTATCAGTTGATGTGGATGAAACACATGTTGTCAGGAAAAGACAACCTAGACTAAAAAGACTGGACACGCATGCCGAATAAAGAAAGTGATCTTAGCAGCATCCACAGCAAAACCAAGTAGGAAAAGGGGGCAATGCCAGAGTTCTGGTTAAAAACCCAGGACATGGTATGATGATTGTCCTGCTACGGAGGAAATCTATTGACAGCAGGGGGGGAAATGTCACTATGCTATAGTTTGTCGCTCGGTAGCAGGAGTCCATGAAGTCATAGAACAAGACTTGGTAGAAGAAGAGATTGTGGTGTTAGAAGAACCAGTAGTCCTCTTCAGACTCCAGAGACAGTTGATTCCATTTAAAACTGATATGGGAGAAGCAGTTTCAGCTATACCTGATACTTACTACAGCCAACATAGACATGAGATCCTCAGTTGTCCTACTAAAAAGCTTTGGGGACCAGGAGATACTACATTCAAATTACTGGGATCTTTCACTGCCAAAATGACGCTCTGCAGAGAGAGTGTAGAACAAAGAAGTCTGTGTGATCTGTGGCCTTGCTTACCAGCCATACAGGCATTACAGTTTGTCTGTCGACTAGATGAAATAGCAGACCAGAAATCTTTGGTGCAATGCTACAGGTCACAATACCCATCCATCTTTACAGGTCTCCAAGGCAAGGACCCTTGCCACTAATGGACAAAGTAAAAGATAAACTTGGAAGAGATGGGGAGTAGTTTACATAGATTGAAGAATCTACTACTTGGTGTTCTGCGATAACGATGTTGCCAAACCCAAAGATTCGGTTCTGCGTTGACCTGACAGTTGAACAAATATGTCTGCTGAGACACCTCCTTCCTTTGCTGTGACATACACCTTGACTCAACTTGCAGGACCCAAGTTCTTCACAAAATTGGATTCTAGGCTGGAGTCTGACAGATTCTCCTAACTACTGAATCATCCAAGTAAATAACTTTTATTACCCTATTCGGAGGTTATCAGTGTAAATGATTGCTTTTTGGAATCTCATCAGCGTCTGAATTTTTTCTGCTTTGGATGTCACTAGTACTGGATGACGTAGGACAGGGTTCTCAACCTTTTTCTACTGACAAGCACTGCAGCAATTCGACTATGTGGGGGTGCTGCATAATTTACAATACATGTGCATAAATTCAGTCTCTCTGCAGTTCAGTTCAATGGAAATTGAGATCATTAATCCCTCTGTGGCAAAGTGGTGCCCATAATACACCTTTAAGAAGGAGCTAAGATGGTTTCTGCACTGAACTAAGATGGCTGTCCACAGGAAGCAGAAGCGATGTAAAAAGGGGTGTGGCTTGGAGTATAAAGAAGAGCCAGACAGAAAGAAGGGGTCAGTCTACACCTGACTATGAAGGAGTGAACATCTCCAGGGAAGGCTCTTGGAAGGGATTTTGAAGGGGGGAGGCCTAGAGAGGGGAGGCCTAAGAAGTCTGACAGCAGAGTGAGGATTGTTAACCAGCCAGAGGACTAAGTATGGCTGAGCTGGACTGTATGTAGCCAAAGTGCTGTTGACTGACCAGAGGCTTGTTTCCTGGCCTTGGGACTTTGTAAATAAACTGTTTATGCTAACTTCCCACATGAGTCTTCTTGGGACCTAATCCTGCAAGCACTGAGGTGGGGCCCTGTTACACCCTTATCACAATTTGACCCTGTTTCAATTCAGTTCTATTCACTTACTCCACTTAAAGCAGTGGCTTATGACTGGAGGCCTCAGTGTGGAAGGAGACCGCCCCTGCCCTGGTATGGTCATGGAGATATCAGCAGTGGCATCCCTAGGTGGGCTTCAGTCAGTGCAGGCAGGCTCAAGTCAGGCTCTGCTCCCCCAGCAGGGACAGCAATGGTGGAAGGGCAGCAAGAGCCCTGGGTGGGCACAAAGCTCAGTGCCAGGGTGCAGCTATGGTGGTGGATGGTCTCCAGCTGGGTCAGACTGGCTATGGGCAGGCTCCAGGCCCTGCTCCCTCCAACAATAGGGAAGCTAGCGCAGCAATAGCAGTGGTGCAACAGGGACACAAGACAGGCTCCAGCTGTTGCAAGCAGGTTCAGAACAGCTTCTAGGCTCTGCTTCCCCAGCACAGCATGGGTTATTGGTGAAGCAGCAGAGGCTGCAATGGTGGCAAGCCGTGTTATGTCTCCTGGCTTCCAAACTCAGAAGGGGTACAGCACTGGTGACTCTTGCTCCCTGGTGACTTCCAGAGGTGGCTCTCTGGGTGGGAAAGAAGCCCAGTTCCTTCTTGTCACTTTGCTGCTTGTTGGTGAAGGGCTGGTGCTTGTTTTTCCCCCACAGTCAGCCACTGGGCCCATGGCAATTGCCTAATGCAACTGAACTTAGAGCTGCTGTAAACTCATCACCTAGCAGGGACGTAATTATAGTGGAAATAGAAGGGGATACATCACCCTGAACTTTCAGAATAGTGGGGATATACCCAAATCTTGCTTCCCCCTCACCAACTTTAGAGCCTCAGAAATAGAGCTTCTAGGAATTAGTCAGTGCTTTCACTAGCATTGGTGGCAGGAATGGGCCATGGGGAAAAGGTATTTTTTGTGGGGGCGGGGGTGTGTGTGGCAAACAGTTCTAATGGAATGATTTAAGTTACAAAACAAAAGGTTTTGGGGTGGAGATGCTGTCTGTTTAGGACAGAGGAGGAAACACCACCAGGGCAGATCTGGGCATCTCCCCCTGCTGCAAGACAAAGGGAAAATTTGCCTTACTAACAGGAAATTAAGGGTAATCCTCCACCCACTGAAGACAGTAACTCAGGTCACATTTAATGGGCTCCCAAGCACTACTGACAGCAGGCTTGGGGAGAACTTTCACACATTGCCCGAGCACTCTGGTGCTCCAAAGCACCAAGATGAGAATCCTGGGTGGGTGGAGGGGAGGAGGCTCCCAGCCTGACTGCGGGGTGTGCAGTGTTGAGAGCTCTTCTGGGCAAGTGAGATCCGCTAGGCTGAATGGGTGGGTTTGGCAATTCTCCGGGGGGAAGACTGGACAAGGTTATTCAGGGTTATTTATTCATTTAAATAAACTTGTACCTCGCCCCTCCTGCTGAAGCAGCTCGGGCCAACTAAAACTCATAAAACACAATAAAATACAATAGTCTCCCTTCACTGATGAGACTAGACCACACAAATAAGATTCAGGAAGGACAACGCATTTTGTGATACTTATAAAACAGTAAGACAAAATATACTTGTCAGCTTCTAACAAGTAGGCCCCCTTAAAGTGATTTCTAGGCCACTTTGTAATTCTGCCACCGGACAAATTGCTTTTATTATTATTATTATTATTATTTATTATTAACAAACATTTATATAGCACCAGCAGTGTACCTGGCACTTTACAAAGTAAAAAAATAGACATGGTCCCTGCCCCTAGGACTTACAATCTGAGAGACAGGAGCTGGGGGAGAGACATAGGAAGGGGAGCAGAGGGAGAGACAAGAGGTCTAACATTCATGAAGATGCAAGGTCTCAAGTGCACGTACTTGGCTTGGTTATGATGAGAATGACAGCAGGCAGGTCCATGTGGCAAGGATAGGGGTAAACAGACCGTAGGTATAGGAAATAGTGGCTCAGCAGGATAAAGAGTCAGACAGAGCAGAGCGAAAGAGGTGAGTTTTAAGGAGAGATTTGAAGGTATGAA
>QEPC01004754.1:579541-615917 GCA_003113815.1 Sphenodon punctatus
GTGCTCCGAGCTCTGCACTGGCTGCCGATAGTGTGCCGGGCCAAGTTCAAGGTCCTAGTGATGATCTATAAAGCCCTACACGGTCTCGGCCCCTCATACCTTAGGGACCGCCTCGCCCTTCGCGCCCCAGAGCGGCTCCTGCGGTCTGCCGGGGGTGCCCTCCTGGAGGTCCCCCGTGTTAAACGGGGGGCCACGATGGAGAGGGCATTCTCGGTGGTGGGACCGCGGCTGTGGAACTCCCTTCTGGAGGAAGCTCGCCTGGCCCCAAGCCTTTTAATATTTTGGCGGAACTGTAAGACCTGGCTGTTTGCCCAGGCCTTTGGGAGGGAGGGTGGGGAGGGGGGTGTTTAGTCCCCTACCCATTTGTGTTTGGTTTTTGGACTAGCCCTGTTAAGTTATATTTATATTTAATATTTTAAGTATTTTTTTGGATTGTTTTATATTGATTTTATTGTATTTTATGGTTTTTAATGCTGGAAGCCGCCCCGAGCTGCATAGCAGGAGGGGCGGGGTAGAAATTTGTAAAATAAAATAAAATATAAATAAAAAAGAATTATTAAAGGTAAGAGAACTTAACTTTCTTCTTTATTATCGACTCACCAAGTCCTATAATAGGTATTTGGCACCATCTAGTGCTTAAGTTGGACTACAGTAAACGCACATACACACGCACCCGACAGCACTTCTCCGGGCATATAAATAGCCCTCACCAGCCAGCTCCTTTTAGTTCTTCCCACTTTCATGGAAGTTGGTTGTGTAGCACTGCACTGCATGGCCTTAATGAAAAGCTTTTGGCACTGCATGGTGTGTGTGGCAAAGATTCCAGAGACAGACATCCATGATTGGTGTTCTCCCTGCTTGAGGCCCGAGCATGATTATCCCATCCCTTCGAGTGGGGGATTTGTTCCCCACGTCAAAACATGTGCTCTATGGCAAAGAAACCCACCACCACCCCGCCCCAGGGAACTGAATCCACTGTGTGGCAACAAACAGAGGGAATGGGAGGGAAAAGGGGCAAAGCCCAATTTCAATACAACATACAAACAAAATGCAAGACGTATAGACCCCATACAAAATATACAATAGAATTGTAAAAGTGCACCTATACAGGCATACAATATACTTGAAAATACAGCCATACAATATGGGCCAACAATGCATGTACAATCCCTAAGGCATATCACAAAGTTTTTGAAAAATCCTGTATGCTATGGTGAAAAACTGCACATTACACTGTGGACCAACCATATATGCACAAGATTAAAATGTGTTTCAGGGGACAGACCTGAAACACTTCTTCAGTAGACAAGCAAGCCGGTATTCATGACTTATTTCCCCTCACACTGCAGGGTTATATCTCAATGTCTCTCTAGACGAGCACACTCTCGAAATGTCGGGACACCCCAACTTGTGTACCCACCAATGACTCCTGATATATTCCCAGGAGAATTTATCATACACAAAAAAGAACCACCACCCTTTTGTCTTCCTTGTCTTTTTCTTTTTCTTTAAAATAGTCCTTATGGAACTTTTCCCCATCTACCACTCTTGATGTACCTGGCTCTTTACATTCCTGGTGCCTATGAACAATGAACTCTCCTGTATCCCATGGATGTGTGTGCCTGTATAGCTCTATAGAGAGGCACAAACATCCATGGGATACAGGAGAGTTCATTGTTCTTGTATGTTTAGGACTAACGGTTTTGACTAGGGCTGAAACTTTATCTCGAGTTTCTTGGTTATCCTAAAGAATCATGGTTCTCGACTTATTTTAAGCGAGAAATTATAATCGAGAAAAATAGCAATTCTCAACATTTCTAGGTCAAGAACATTTTCTCAAAATACTGTTTACTGTATACCTATTTACCATGGACCGCTTACCCTGTTCATCCTAGTAATGTGCATGCGCAAAGTGGCATTTTGTGCATGCGCATTACTGGGATGAAGGCGGTGCACAGTAAATCGGTATATGGTAAATTGAGATTAACGGTAAATGGTATTTCGAGAAATTTCTCAACTGAGATCTCAGTCTGTCATCAAGATTGTACTGAAATCTCAATGACAATTCTTCCAGTATTATCACGAGAAAAAAATTGCTTCTCGTTTCAGTCCTAGTTTTGACTGCAACCCACCTTCATGGTATTGCTTTCTAATCTACCTATAATGGGACTTGGTGAGAGGATAATGAAGAAGAAAGGTAAGTTTCTTACCTGTAATGATGATTCTTTGAGGTGTATCCTTTCACCAAATTCCAGCTTCTGCCTGCCTACCTGACCTGAAGGGGCTGGTCATTGAGGGCTATTTCTAAGCCATGGGGAAGTGATGTCAGAGAAGGAGGGGGAAAACAAAAAAGTGCTTGCTATTCTTCTACGTAGACACTAGATGGTGCCGAATACCTATAATGGGATTTGGTGAGAGGATACAACTTGAAGAATTGTTACTTACCTTCTTGCTTTTAAGGCTGTTTGGTTAATATTTTTTTAAGGTAGGTATCTAAGGGAGTGTATTTCTAGATCACCCAGGTGGGGGAGCTGACAGTGGAGCTCTTAAGGGTTTCCCCTTTGGTAGTATGGGTGTGAGGAGAGTTAGCTGTGTGAAAAGGATTTGCACAGAAAGCATATCCTTTCCATTCAACACCCACGCCTTCACTGGAAACGCCCTCTGTTGATTTGGGCTACATGAATGAGCCATAACTTGTATAAGATTGCCTCTCCAAAAAAGAGTGTCTTCAGAGGCAGCAGCTGAGTGACAGTAGAACAGACAGTGTCTCTTAAAATGCAATTAGCATTGGGGAATTACCAAATTTAGAAGGTGGTAGCACTCTGAAACTGATCTGCTATGCTACCCAAGCTATTTTTCATGTCTGTAATTCTTCTCTTCCAGCTGCAAACTCTGATTCAAGAAACTGATCCTGGAGCAGATTACCGCATCGACAGAGCTTTAAATGAGGCTTGTGAATCTGTAATACAAACAGCTTGCAAGCACATACGATCAGGAGACCCAATGTAGGTGGCTGTGTCAGTTACAACACTCTTTACTGTTGCTACAGTGCATGTGTGCAGTTGTCACTTAAATGTTCCACATAGGGCTTAACCAGCCCAAAATACCCAAGTCCGATAAATCTAGGATATGTGCTAGCATCTTATATAGAAGCTAAAGATGAGATCCTACTCATGGTGTAGGATCATGCCAAAACTTGTTTTATAGGATTCTTGGTATTTTAATCATAGGGCTTTAGTAGTTTGTTTATTTTATTTTAAAATTTTTATACCCCGTCCCTCCTGCCACAGGCAGCCCGGGCCGGCTGACAACATTAATAAAATATACAATATATATAAAATCTTAGAGTGGAACCTCAATAATAACTAACTATAAAAGAAGAAACACCCCCACAAAAGCCAATCTCCTCCCCCCACCTTCCAACCCTTACCCTTCTCCCTTGCCAAATGCCTGATGGAACAGCCAGTCTTATAGTTCCTACGAAAAACTGGGAGGTCCGGAGCCAGATGTGCCCCTGTCGGGAGGGAGTTCCAAAGGCACGGTGCAGCCACCGAGAACGCCCGATCCTGTGTGGTCCCCCGGAAAACCCGGGGGACCTCCAACATGGCGCCCCCGGACGACCGCAGGGTCCGGTCAAGAACCCGGGGAGTGAGGTGATCTCGCAAGTAGGTAGGACCTAGGCTGTGTAAGACTCTATTAGTCAAAACCAACACTTTGAATCGAGCCCAGAAGACTATTGGCAGCCAGTGCAGAGATCGGAGCACTGGTGTAATGTGCTCCCAGCGGCCCAGCCCCACCAAGAGCCGGGCCGCCACATTCTGCACCAGCTGCAGCTTCCGAGCCGTCACCATAGGTAGCCCCACATAGAGCGCGTTACAGTAGTCTAACCGAGAGGTAATAAAAGCACGGATGATCGTGGCCAGGTCAGGAAACGAAAGCAGCGGCCGAAGCCGCCGCACCAGATGTAACTGTTGGAAGGCACTTCTCGTCACAGCCTCCACCTGGAGATCCAGGCAGAGCTGTGCATTGAGGAGCACCCCCAGGTTCCGTACCTGGGAAGTCAGTGGGGACAGACCCCTTCTACCAAGGAAGCCGTCACCTCCACTGACTTACCACTAACATCATCTCCGTCTTGGCAGTAGGCTGAACTCGCATCACTCATTAGTTTTTTCCTTTTGCAAGAAAATGTTTGTCGTGTTATGCCTGTAATGAGAAATGTGGTAGAACAAAGTATCCAATGAATCTTGCAAGACAAATGTTATGCTCAATGTTATGCAGAGACAATTGCCCTGTTTGTACATTCTTAGACAAATTATACAAGTTACAAGAAATAACACCTGATGCTCTTGCCCAATTTGACTGTCAGCACTGCAGTGTCTTGCAGTGCATTGATAGTAAAATCAACACAGCGATTTGGAGTGAGCTGTCCATTTACTGTTGTGTTTATTCCTTTTGTTAGACAGCATTGTCTATGGAAAGGTAGTTCTGCTTTTAGCATGGGCTCCGTGTTATCCCAGCAAGGGGTCAGTTTCTCTCCCTTCTTAAAGTTTCCTGTTTCACTCCCATTCACAGGATTCTCTCGTGTCTTATGGAGCATCTCTACACAGAGAAGATGATAGAGGATTGTGAGCACAAGCTCCTGGAGCTCCAGTACTTTATCTCCCGAGACTGGAAGTAAGTACTGTAAAAAGAGTTGTGTGCTTTTATATTATTCAGATCAGTGGAGTGACTTCTTGTCCACTGGCATTAGTTTGTTCACTTGGAGTTCCTTAACAATATTAGTCAGTGTATTCCCCTCCCACTCCAGAGACTTGGATGGCCTCAATGATTTCAGTTTCCACCTGTAGCTGACACTGTTCAGCACTATAGATTCAACTTTCTAACAAATGTCTTGATTTGGAGTTTGAGTACATGCTCTCTGTAAGTAGTCTATTGTCCATCTTTCCAAGTAAATTCATTGTCTTATTTGAAAAGAATGAGTGTTGGTAGCTGTTAATGTTACTTTAATAAGTGCTGCTATAAAAACCGTGATGTATCATTCATTCTTCAGCACAGCAAGAATTCACGGATCTCCTTAAGTTTCTTTCCTCTTTTACAGAGCAGAGGGGACACTCCCATTTTCCCACTTGTAATTTCTGCCCCCACAAATCTATTTCCATACTTGGGAGTCAGGAAGGAATTTTCCCCTGGGTCAGCTTGGCAGGTGACTTGGAGGGATTTTTTCTTCCCCTGCAGCATGGGTGTGGCTCACTTGTTTGAGAGATTTGTATTTTTTTGATATGATTGTTCTCGGATACTTCAGGCATCGGTGTGCTCCTGTCACTACCATTCACTATTTGTGACAGGTTTATGATAGGCTCTATTTTTTGTTCAGTTTTTCTGTGGGGGAAGTTTGGGTGGGATGAATTCTGTGTTGGTGCAGAAGGCTGAACTGGATGACCCTTGAGTTCCTTTCCAGCCCTATGACACCCTGAGATGTTGATGACTTGCAGCAGCCACTGTTCAGTCATGTGGACAGATTAGGATTCCCTTCTGAGCCTGCCACTAATTTGGAGAGGAGTCTCCAGTGCTGACATGAAACATTTTTTGCTTCCCCATACTTCCCTTGGTAGTTGCACTTACTGTGTATGTTTGTGTGTTATGCTAGATGTATGTTATGCTAGGTACCTTTTTCCAGCACGACACACACATTTTAAAACCCTAATTCACCAGCTGCATGCTGGCTACCCATTTGCCTGGGCTTGAATAGGAATTTGGGCTGACCATGCGAGACAACCACCAGCATATATCTGATGTAATGTGTAGATGGGGACAAGCAGGGAGAGCATGGTGGCAGCAGAGAGGAGCTTCTGCTGTGCTCTCCCTGCCTGTAACTGTCCCCACATACTTACCTGGATCCTGGGGAGCAGCGAACAGTGATGGCAGGAGTAGTGGCAGATCCCATTGTAGGAATTCCTGTGAGGAAAATTCCCACCCTAGGTTCAACCGACTGTCGTTGCCTTAGATCTTTCCCTCACAGGAGATCAAGACAGGGTCAGAAGTTTTAAAATAATTTTTTTTAATCATACAGTCGGGTAATGGGAAAACCTATTTGGAGCAAAAGAGAGATGAGATACCCAAAGGTATAGATGAAACAAAATCTAGTAGTGCATTAAATCTGGTGCCTAATTAATCTGATATGGAATATGTCCACCTTGTGTTGAATTTGGCTGGGAATAGACTGGGAATCCTCTTAGGCTACAGCAGTCAGCTGTGCAGTGGGGTGGTCAGCACGCTAATTGATCTTATTAAGCTGGTCTCGGAGGTGGTGTTGGAATCACTCAGACTCATTGTATTTGGGTGATTTTAATATACACGCCAAGACTAGCTTTTCAGGGGTGGAGCAGGAGTTCATGACAGCCATGGACCTTTCACCAGTAATATCTGTCCCAGTACATGAGGCGGGGCACACATTAATTTGATGATGATGATGATGATTTTATTTATATAGAGTCCCCTTGCCTTACATTCACTGTGCTTCATTTTTAAAGTACTATGCCATGACTGTGATGGTGGTGAAGAAAGCTTTCTTCTCCACTATCATAGCATCTGAAAAATCTCATCAAGAGAAGCTTTTCCAGGTGGTGAGGGGTCTAGTTAGTTCAGCCTGCTCTGCCCGGAGATGGAGTACTCTGATGCCCTCTGCAACATTTTTATTAATTACTATGCAGACAAAATCGCTCATATTCACTACGACTTTGGTGCTGCTATTTTATCTTCTGAATCCGAGTTTGGGGTTATGAAAGCACAGTCTTGTTCTGTTTATATGGATCAGTTTCAGTTGGTATTACCCACCAATGCAGGGGCAATGCTTGGGGCAATGAGGGCAGCCATTGTGAATTAGATGCTTGCCTGTCCTGGCTGGTGAAAGCCTAGTCGGGAGACGCTGGGGCCATTGCTGGCTGGGGTTGTCAACATCTCCCTTTGGAAGGGTAGGGTGTCGGACCCCTTAAACCTTCGATTGGCTGGCCCCTGTTTAAGAAACTATCTTTGGATGCTGACTCTCCAGCCAGCTATCGGGTGCACCTCGCCGAGCGGTTGCATATGCACGTTGAGGGGACAAAACAGAATCCTGTGGGACTCCACACGAGAGGTCTCGGTATGATGAAAAATAATCCCCAAGCACCACTCGCTGAATTCTTCTGGCCAGGAAGGAGCAGAACCAGTGAAGAACCATCCCACCTGGTCCCGCAGGCGCGTCACCAACATCTCATGATCAACAGTATCAAAAGCAGCTGACAGATCTAATAGAATCAGCAGGGCCGAACAACCCTGATCTAACTCCCAGCGTAGATCGTCAACCAATGCCACAAGCACAGTCTCGGTGCTATAACCCGGGCGAAATCCTGACTGCGAGGGACCAAGAAAATTGACACGATCCAGATGCTCCTGCAACTGCCAGGCCACCACCTGCTCAATAACCTTCCCTAAAAACGGGAGGTTAGAGACTGACCGATACATGGCAAGATTATTATCTTAATAATAATCTTTATTTTTATATAGCACCCTCCACCTGCCATAGCACTCGGAGCACTGTACATAAAACTAACAACTTTTTAATCCTCTCAGCAACCCTGTGAGGTAGGTTAATCTGAGACAGTATTGTGACTGGTCCATGGTCACCCAGTGACAGTGTTGGCTGCTGGGTTCCAAGACTGTTGGGAGTACTGGGAGGGGCCTAGCCAGCAGTAGGTGGAGCCAGCAGTGCACTCACAAACACAGAGCAAGCAAAGCAAACCATCTTAACCCAACAGTATTATGTGAAGTCCTTAGCACACCATAAAAGCAGCAGCATGGAGTTCCACTTGTCCCCAATACCCCAAACATGCTACCTACCTAACAAGCAGCTAAAATTGTATTTGCCTTTTTAGTGGCTGCTACTGCTGACTCATGTTCAGCTTGTGATCAATTATACCCCAAGATCTTTTTCACATGTACTGCTGCCAAGCCAGGTATCACCCATCCATCTACTTGTGTATTTGACTTTTCTTACCTAAATGCAGAACTTTACATTTATCGCTGTTGAATTTCATTTTGTTTGTTTTGGCCCAGCTTTCCATCCTGTCAAGATCATTTTGAATCTTGTTTTCTCTCTTCTAACGTGTTAGTTATCCCTCCCAGTTTTGTGTAATCTGCAAATTTGATAAGCGTCCCCTCTGCTCCTTCATCCATGTCATTAATAAAGATGTTGAACAGTACAGGGCCCAGGATGGAGCCCTAAGGCACCCCCACTTGATACCTGCCTCCAGATTGATGGGGAACCATTTATGAGCACTCCTTGGGTAAGTTCCTCAACCAGCTGTAAGTCCACCTAACGGTAGTACGTCTAGCCCATATTTAACCAGCTTGTCAGTTACTTAACAGGTGTAACTACACTCCCCACCAGTGACACTTTTTCCCCCCAAGATGCAGTAACTTGAAATTATTTTAAGGAAGCCTTCAAAACAGGCAGAAAGGCCTTTTCACTTTCCCCCTTTATATTTTTTATTAAGCAGCAAGCTTCCAGTGACCTTCAGCTATCTTTTATGTAAAAAAAGAATAAGGCAGCTGAATCATTTGGACACATTACTCCAGACAGAGTGAATTGGGTCGTTCACTCCTTCCGTAACAGATTTAAATAGGGACTCTAAAAGCTATGGGGGCAGGGAGTGGAATGGGACAATATTATTAACAGATCTAAGTGCCATCAGACATACAGCAATTAAAAGGGAGAAAACAATACCCTGTACTTAAACAAATATGCTACCTGCAGCCTCGCTCCCTAGGCAGCACAACTAAAAGAAAAGAAAAAAATCAAGTCCCATATTAAGGAGAAACTAAAGGAGCCAGCCAGCTGAAAGCTAGTTTGAATCCTTGGGAGTGCATGACTCCCAAGGGCACAAGAGTCTTCATCCATCTTCCCAGGGAACAAAAAGCTCCCAGCACTAAAGCAGGATCCAGAGGAGTTGAAATCCCTGCTTTCTCTTGCTAGCACCTGACCCACCATTCTACATCAAATAAACTGAAATTATTAAAATTCAACTAGGTTAGGATCAGTTTCTCACTAAAGAAATATAACATCGGGTTCCAGGCTTGGGTGTGGGGTGAAATTATAGTAATCCATCCACATTCTCACCAAGCCCATAGAGAGCATCCCTCCATTTACATTCCATACTGGGAAGGGGCTGCACCCATTTCAGGAAAGAAGAAAAAAATCCTCAAGGTTTTTATTTTTAAAAAAGCAGCACCACTGCATTGTTTGGATTGGAGGACCTTGAGAAACAGACCTGGCCAGTGAGCTGGGGCTCAGAAGGAAGCGGCTTCCCTCAGGAGTGGAGAGGGAGAGATCATCTTTTGCTCTGAGAGGCTCACACGGGGCAGGTTGCTTCCTCCTCCATGCAGGGTGGAAGGGAATGTGAAAGCAAAGCCAGCAGCAGCTGCTTGTAGCACCATTGCTGCAGAGACTGTCCTGCTGGGGCAGCACCACTCCACATGAGGTAATCGTGGGAGCCGCCATCTTCGGCCGGCTAGGTGGCCAGCACTGCTGTTGGGGCATGCAGGGCCACACACACGCACACCAGCCCTGGCTGCCCCCACTGCAAAAATAAACAACCTGGCCCCCATCCCTGTCTGGTCCATTTGGACCGGCCCTGGGATGTCACTGTGGCCATCGGCCCTTTTGGATTCTTCCCAATAGGGTCAATGGCCAATCTGCTCTTGTATGCAACCATTGAAATTAAATTTAAGACATGTGGCACTCAAAACGTGAATGAGGGTGATAAGTGCTGAATATAGTATCAATTTTAATTTCAGTTAAGACGTAAATTATATTTGTTCTGAGCATAGATGAGTGAGGAATGAAGAATGTGTTGAGTTGATACGCTGTTTTGAAAATGGTTGAATGCTACATTGTTGCTTTTTGAAATAGATGAATCTGTATTGGCTGTGAAAGTTAGTTTTAGGAGTATATGAGTATAATGCGCCTTAACATTCAATTTGCTGTTACGTTAAAATTTGATTGAATTGTAATAATGCCTTAATGAGGTTTTTAAACCGTAGCTTTTTTTGATTAGATAATTTACACTTACGGACTGGTGCACTCGGGCCGAGTGGCTATTGGAGTCTACAGTTGGGTAAACAGTCATGTCTGGTCTTGAGGCAGCTGGTGTACTGGCCCGATAGAGGAAACCCCAAGAAACCTTTTCAAGTCCCTGCTATCGCTGTTTGCTGCTCTCTGAGACCTGCCTCTGCACAGGGCTCGAAGCAACAGGAGTAGCGGTGGTGGCAGAAGATTCTGAGGAGCACCACCAGCATTGCTGTTCCCCGGGTTCTGAAACCAGCTGGTAACTCCCCCTTCCCAACAGCTCATGGGTAGCTGCTGAGTGTGCCAGTGGCTAAGCACAAGCTGTTAAATGTGCACTATCGTATACATGTTCAGGATTGTCTGCATTGGCAATCCTGACACATACGGGGTGTAACACACATTAACACTACTATTCAGAGTACAATTCCCTACTTAAAAGCAGAGCACAACAGAGTCATTTCGACTGCAAAGCATGTCCTCCTGGTGACTGATTTGCATTTGACTTTTGCAGGCTATTGAGAGAGTGGGGGTGGAAGATGAACTAAGGTTCCCGAGGCCAGCCTTGCACCAGAGACAGTCTGCTTATCAACAATTACTACTCAACCAGTTGGCCACTATTAGAACAAAGATCATTCCTACTGAAATCACAGGCCAGAGCATGCCCAGGCACTAGTGTGTTTAGCTATGTGGGTAACAAAATTGCAGTATAAACCCCTAGGAGAGTGGAGAGAATGGAAGGTTTGCATAGTTCCTCNCCCCCCCCCCCCCCCCCCTTCTTAAAGCCATTAGACTTTGCAGAGCTGTTTTACTGAGGCTGGGCTAGCCCTTCTTTGACACCTAATTTCTATCCCAAAAGGTTGTCAGCACCAAACAGTACCAGGGTCTTTTTATGCAAGGGTAAGAACTTAATTCCAAAATGAGTTTGAATTTTGCCAGTGATCTTGTTCAGCCGTGTATTGAGTTGCTAATATCTGGTCCTCTACTGCTGTGTTGAATTGTTGTGGGAGTGAAAAATTATTCAATGCAGTACATAAGCAGTTGCATTTTTTCTGAGCATGCAGACATTTGTACCTTCAAGATGTAAAAGATGCTATAGAAACTTCATTGGCAATACTAATTACAAGTCTTGCTTTTACAGATTGGACCCTGTTCTTTACCGCAAGTGTCAGGGAGACGCATCTCGACTCTGCCATACCCATGCCTGGAATGAGACTAGTGAGATGATGCCTCCAGGGGCTGTTTTCTCCTGCTTGTATAGACATGCTTACCGCACAGAGGAGCAGGGAAGAAGGGTATGTAGGTGCTAGACATTGACTTTTCATTATCTGTCAGCGATGTAATAAATCTGGTTGCATGTTCTCATGTCCATCATCAAGAAGAAACACTCAGTGCTACTGAATGTAGTTGGAAAAAGCACTTGTTGCAAATATTTGCCATCAGTTTGTGACAATTACTGACACTTGTGACAGTTTCTGATATAGCAACATTTCCTACAATTAACACATTTCTGACATTTGCACTTTCCTATACTTCCTGTACTCCTGCACTTTCCTATACTACCTTCCTACTTCATTTTCCGATACTTTCCAATATTACATTCCTATTGCACTTTCTTATATACTTCCTTATATTACCCTCCTACTGCACTTTCCTATACTTCCCAATTCTTTGCTATACTTTCCTATACTACCTTCTACTGCACTTTCCTATACTTCAATATTTGCCGTTACTACCTTTTCTACTGCGCTTTCCGATACTTTCTCCCTGGGAGTCCTGGCCGGCCAGTTGTAAACAGTGGGGTTAGATTCCCGCCACAGCCACTAGAAGGCAGACTTCTGATTTTAGCTGGAGCATGCTCAGAGTGGGGTCTAGCCCCTGTACTCCAGTTCTTTGACTGCCTCTACACCAACAGGATGCAGGCTAGACAGTCTTCATCTAGAATGGAAGCTTTTCTTCTAACTGCTTTAAGTTAGATAGGGACTTAGTCCCCAAGAGCCCTCTCCTTAGTGCCGGGGAGGGAGAACTCCCTCCACCATACACCCTCTTCCCCAGAAAAGGCTCTCCCTTTTTCCACCGGAGCTTCCCCCCAGACTGGTAAGGAGCTCCGGAACAGTGGGGGAACAGGAGAAACGAGGCCAGCCTCTAGTGGTGTCCCGCCGAGGCTCCTACCCCCCTGGACCGACTTGCAGCCTTAGGAAAGGTGCTGGCTTGCTCCTCCTCTACAGGCCTCAGTTTTTCCCCTGCTACTGCAGGGAAAACAAAAGTAAAAGCCACCCAGCTCTCCAGCACATCCAGCAGCCCCAGCAGGGCGTCGCCTGAGCCAGTGCTGCCGGTAGTGAACAGGAAACTGCCAGCCAGCAGGCCCTCCTAATCACCAGGATGATGGCTACGAGGAGTCATGCCCTGGAGGTGGCAGCTGGGCCCGTGGAGGCCGAAGACAGAGTAGGTCTCGCTCTACTCTCTCTCCCTAACACTGGCTTTTTTAGTGGGGATCACATCAACTTGGAGGGTCTCCAAACTGAGTGCCTTGCCGTCAACTCCAGCTTATGCTCATTCAAACAGTTCTCTGTGACTCTCTGCCTTGACTCCGCCTTTTGCCCCAAGGTGGATACTCTATTTCATAGGGAACAGGACATCTTCCTGCCCTCCTTCTGCCCCAATCTGTCCCGTCCCCAGGAACAGGTCTGGCATAAACTCAGTGTCGGGAGGGCTCTCTGCATCTACATTGACAAGTCCTCCTCCTTCCGTAGATCCTCGGCCCGGTTCCTGGCCTACAGCCCTCAACAACAGGGTCTCCGAGCGTCCAAAGCAAGTAATTGTGTGCAGGATGTGTCTCGCATAGTTGAAGCATACAAGGCAGAGACTAAATCACTGCCTCAGAGGGTGTTTGCCCACTCCTTAAGAGGAGCGACCACCTCCCAGGCATTCTGCAATGCGGCCTCCTACAGGGAAATATGCCGTGCAGCCACCTAGTCATCCGTACATACCTTCACCAGGCACTATAAAATTCCCCTACACGACTCGACTGACGCAGCCTTTGGGAGAAGGGTGCTCCAGGCGGTTCTGTAACTGATCCCTCAGGACCATATCTGCTGGACACCGATACTTTATTCTCTCTCCTCACCCTGTTACTCTATACTGGGACACCGCTATGGAACATCCCCACTGTTTACAACTGGCCAGCCAGGAGAACTCCCAGGGAGAATGGAAAACTGGTTTCTTACCAGGTGAATTTTCCTTATACAGGGAGTCCTCCCGGCCGACCACTTCCCCGCCTGGAGTGAGAGAGAACTCTGGGGCGGGGCTGGAGCAATCCACAGATACAAGTTATGGGCACCAGTTTTGCCCCTCCACCTTTCCGGTCCACTGCGGGGCGGAGGGACAGGGGTCCCTTCGTTGCCCATCTAGTTCAGTTTTCCTTTTTACAGGGCCCTCATGGACCTTAGAGTGGAACTTTAGAGCTTAAGGTTAATGCTAGTCAGAGCTTTAGAATCACTGGAATACAGGGGCTAGATCCCCTCTGAGCATGCTCCAGCTAAAATTAGAAGTCTGCCTCCTAGTGGTTGTGGCGGGGATCTAACCCCACTATTTACAAGTGGCCAGCCAGGAGGACTCCCAGTAAAAGGAAAATTCACCAGGTAAGAACCCAATTTTCCATTCCAACCCTTCCGACATTTCTGACACTTTTCGACAAGCCTCAGAACAGAGTATCAGACTTGACTGGGGATGCTGCGTCGGTAAAACAGCAACCGATGTGTAGTTTCCAACAGAATTGTCAAAAACTGCAGCATGTTATAGGGGTATATATGTGTGTTTGCTGGAAAGGTCATGGAGTCCTTCCTCCTACATTGAATCATGACCAGTTAAAACTAATTGGCTCCCAGGCGTCAGAGCATGTAGAAGTGGGACTGATCACACTTTATACAGACAGTAGCTGTGCAAGATCACTTGCAGAATGACGTATTCCGGGTGGGCCCACAATATGCTAAAACCCCTTTCACAAATGACTCAAGAAGCTGTCAGCTCAACCCAAACCAACTTTCCTGCCCATGTGAAAGCACCAACAGTGTACAATCCTTTTGTTGCCTCCAACTTAAACTACAGATTACTTGATTAACTAGCCAATGTAACATGCAGTAGCTTGTGCCCAAACAAGGGAGAAAATGATCTTGGTTGGGAGACTTGGGAATGGGTTAGGGTGGTGGCAGGAGAGGAGTACAGTTCCATGTTGGGAATGTACTGGGAAATGAGGTCAGAAAGATAGGGAGGACCAAGCCCATGAACAGCTTTGAAGGTATAAGGAGAAGATGTACTGAATGTGAAGTGGTATAAGGATACAGTAGAGAGAGCAGACATCACCTTGGGGTATCATCCAGAGACACAAGTGTGCATGAGGCTACAAGACTAGTGCATTGACTTGGAAAAGTCATGGTGCATTGACTTGGAAAAAACAGATGTGTGATTTGCTACTTGATGTGTTGCCACTTACAGCATTGCTACTTGAAAAAATGTAATGTGAAACGGACCTGCATGGCTTCTCAGCAGTCTGCCAGTATACTGTAAGCCTGGCCTTGCTTGTTGTTTCCAAGCATTGTTTCCAAGTCAATGCAGGTAATATCTGTTCCAACAGGGATCCTCCTGAACGGCCAGCTCAGAACACGGGTTAGATCCCGACCTCAATCAGTAGGAGGCAGACTTCAATTTTTGGAGCATGCACATAGGGAATCTGACCCCCTGCAGTTTCAGTTGATAGTTTGCCTTCAGACAAGCAGGATGCAGACTTCCAGTCCTCCTAGATATTCTTGTTTTTGCTGCTGAGAGTCAGCCTAGCACAGGCAGGCCCAGGGAATCCTCAGTGCCAGGGAGAGCAGAAAGCCCTCCTTGTTCACAGTCCTCTCTGTCCAGAGTGGAATTCAGGGCCGCCTCCTGAGCTCCCATTTTGGCAGCCAGGAAGAGCAGGTACAGCGGATTGTCTCCAGATGTTTCTAGACTGCGGGGGAGCATGCTTCAACGGTAGCCACTGCCAGCCTCTCCCCCCCCCCCCACACACACACACACACACACACACACACACACACACACACACACACACACACACACACTGCTGACAACGGTGGTGGCAGAGGCCCTCACCCACCCTGAACTCAGCAGCAGCTGCAGCAGAATCAGCCACAGCGGGGGCAGGCAGCCATCCTCATGGAGCACCTTGCACCTGAGGAGATGATAGGAGGAAGAAGTGGCTGAGGTGTTGGACCATGTAAGGAACTCCGTGAATGATCCCCACATAGTGGTCCTAAAAGAAATCCTGCTCTCCCTGCAGGATATAAAACGTAAGAAGCACAATCACCCTGCCCCCACACCCCCCAGAGGGAAAGCAAAACCGTTTAAGGGAGCCTTCATGGGGGCAGGGAAAGGAAAGCAGCCGACAAAAGGCGCAGAAACCCACCAGTCCCCGATTGTCTTGGAGGAGGTTGCCCTGACTACGGAGCAAGAGGCTAATCCTCACGGGTCCCTTTAAAAGGAAAAAAACCCAGTTAAAACAAAAAGGGCTATACCTTGCCACCCCTTCAGAGAGGAGGTGGAAGAATCATATGACCAGGCAGATTGAGGAGTCCCCCCTATAAGAGGGCAAAATCCCAGAGCAAAGCCTGGAAGCCTCAAAAGACCCGGATAGGGAATTCCCTATAAAATACAGGTATTAAAACTATGCCCAAATTTGAAAAAATCAGGACCTCAAGGAGAAAAAAAATCCGATCAATCATTCTCAGAGTTTCCGGGTTTCTATCCCACGCAGGGGACCCAGCAAGCAAGGAAAGCATAATACAATTAACAAATTATTACATCATCATCAAACAATAATTACCTCCCCACCCCCCACCCCAAAACTAATGACCTCCGTCCACCAACTCCTACACTCAGGCAGTTCGCCCCACAACTAAACCATCTATCCCCTGCTGCCACCAGGGGATAATTACCCAACTCCACCCCTCTCTCACCGAGGGGAGTCTAGTACACCATCTACGTCATCAAAAGCAACACTACCCCCTAACAGTGCAAAAGTCCCCACCAACCCACAATAATAGCCCCCAACTATAGTGACCAACAGAATATCCTCCCCCAAACCCCCCAATAGCCCCGTAGTATCTCTGCAACAATTGCCTTTACTTTATTAAAGGTTATTGCAGAGATACTACTACTAGTGTGAACATAGGATATTTTTAGCACTTGGAAACTGGATATTTTTAGCACTTGGAAACCACTATTGCATTTCCTAATGGAAATGGCTGAAAAGCTAGTTCTGCTGCTACTACTAGTAACAGAAGTAGTTGTGGTTTTTAAGTTTATTCCTTCAAGTTAGAGTACACCACCAGCAGCAAGTTCAACTTTACTCAGTTAATAATTAAGAATGAATGTCTTGAGGCAGCTGGCAGCACAGTCATATTTATTTATTTATTTATTTCAATTTTATCCCGCACCCTCCTGCTCACAGAGCAGCTCGGGGTGACTTACAACACACACAATCAACAATTACAATTCATAATTAAAACATACTATTGCTCACAATTTAAAAATGATTTTAAAATATCCTAAAAATACTAAGAATATACTAAAAGGGCAGAACCAATCTGTATTTAATAACCATATGTGATATATCATCTCATAATCACTATTTATTATAACCTCCTTCCAAGACAAGTTCCCTAGCCCCCCCAAAAAAGCCAAGGCCAAGCCCCAGCTTGGTCCCCAATGTACTCACCCAGCAGGCCTGAGCCCAGACAGGGCAGGCTGAGATCAACAGCGTCTCCTCCCCGCTGGATGACAGGATGCTGAGCTTGATGAAGAACCTTTGGTCTGACTTGGCACTACCTGATTTGCTTGCTTGAGATGATTATTATCAATAAAATATTATATATAAATAAATATAATCAAAGAGTGATCCGTAATTTGAATGAAAAAGATTCAGTCTGACCACCAGCTGGCTGGCCAACTGCAAACTCTTTCTCTTAAGAACTGAGAGATAAAATGGTGCCCGTGGAGTCACTTTTATATATGCTCTGGTCTCTGGAGCAGCAGACAGCCCTTACCCTCACACCACGTGAGAGAAAAAGCCTGCGGTGAGTGAAACACTGAATAAAATACACATAAAACCACACACAGCACTCTTCACTCCTCCCCCCCCTCCCCCATGCAGGTGCTGTTCCACTGGCCAATAGCGCACACACACATCACCACAGCAGTCTCTCTCACACACACATCCATTGCTCCCGCTCCTGCACACAGGGTGCCAAGGGCTACTGCCCATATAACATTATTGTTGCTGCTGGTTGCCTCTCCGTAGAACTCCATGAAATACTGCCCCAAGTGATCCTGGCAATGCATTGCTCTTTCCCATGCACACGCGGTGGCCGGCACTCCCTAGCCGCCCAAAGCGCGTTCTGCCAACTCTTGATCCTTACAGGTCTCCCACTCCACCGTCTCCTCCTCCTTGCAATGCCTGCAGAGCTGAGTCCTCCTCCCCCGCCTCCCCGTCGTGACCAGGCCAAACCTACGCATGCAGAGCACTCACGCATGCATAGTCTTGAAGCGCACGTCTAACAGGAAGTTCGGAGCGCTGGAGTGGCCACTTGACTCAGCCGTGCCGGGCCCCAAACAGGTGGACAGCACCGGGACCCCGGGGGACAAGGTAAGCTTGGTTTTGGGGTGCAGGGGGTCAGTAGGGGCAGTGCCCCTGAGCGCCTGCTCAGGACCTTTCCAGGGGATGAAGCTTTTTGGGGTCTGCCTTGATAAGATCCTGGATGACGCCTCAAACAAAAACAAGCTTTACAGAGCATCTATTCCCATAAACGCCCCTTTCGTCCTTTTGGATCGGACCCCCCCCCCCACTATGGGGGATACAAACAGCCCTTCTGCTTTCCCAGGGGAGGACACAGTAGAAAGAGGCCCAGATGGTTCTGCCCAAACGACCCTGGTCCCACTCGCTGCAGCAAGCAGGGATCAGGAGTAGGACAACAAAAGTTTGATGCATGACTCCTGGAGGGTCACCCTCAGGGGACCCCATGGTCTTGGGGGGGCAGTTGAGTCTGTTCCTCAACAAATGGAAACATTCAATCACGGACCAATGGGTGCTGAAGGTCCATAACAGACTACGCAATAGAATTTCATCAATTTCCTTTAAACTCTTATTTTGTTTCTCCGACCTCCAAGCAGGTAGCAAAACACGATGCAATGATCCAAGAGATCATATGCCTAGAGACGTTTGGAACCATAGAACCTGTCCCTCTGGAGGAAACTGGCACCTGTCTGTATTTCCTATTCCTGGTTCTGAAAATTTTGGAGGAGTAGAGGGTGGTACTGGACTTTAAAAAAAAAAAAAAAAAAAAAAAAAGCTGAACTGGTTCATGAAAACCAGGAAATTCTACATGGAGACTGTGCAATTGGTCCACCTGGCAATCTCCCAAGGGGAATGGCTGTGCTCCCTGGATTTTAAGGAAGTCTACCTGCATGTTCCTATACGAGCCAGCCACACACAATGGTTGAGATTCACCTATGCAGGCTGTCATTGTCAATACACAGCACTTCCTTTTAGCCTGGCGATGTCTCCAAGAACGTTCATGAAGGTCCTCATACCACTCATTGCCAACCTGAGAGTGGAGGGAATGGATGACATTCTGATCCGCTCTCCATTCAAGGGAAAGACACAGAGACCTAATCTTCTAGCACATGTCTGCCCCGGAAGGGTGAGGAACCTGTTAGGATGGTCCGCCCCCGGAGACTGTTGGACCCAGTGTGGTTCCTAGGTGCTCTGGGGGAGTTACCCTCTGACCTAGATCGCATTGATGACCTTGTCAAGCTGTGGAACATCTTGCTGATGGAGGCCATTGATCAAACGGCTCCCAGGCGTCCGTTGCCCAGGCGGAGGCTCCGCGTACCTCCTTGGTTCTCCAAGGATCTGCAGACGCTGAAGCAGGTAGGGCAACGGTGGCGTCGTTCTCGAGCTGAAGCCAACAGATTGAGGCATAGAGCTAGTTTACAAACCTATACCGTGACTGTGGGCAGCAAAGAGGGAATTCGTTGCTACCCTCACAGCATCCGCTAAATCCCATCCGGCAGAACTGTTCCAGGTTGTGCGGGCGCTGGTCGGTCCAGCCTCCCTCAACCCTGGAGTTGAGTCATCTTCCACCCGCTGTGACCTTTTTGTGTAGAAAATCGCTCATATTCACCAAGATCTCGATGCCGCACTTAATACAGTGGAGGAGGTAGAGGTGGCAGAAGCCCCGCCTTGTCCGATTTTGTGGGATCAGTTTCAGTCGGGACACCCGCTGATGTGATGAGGGTGCCTGGGGCTGTTCGAGCCAATTCTTGTGAACTAGATCCATGCCCGTCCTGGCTGATTAAGACCTTCCAGGAGACAATGGGGTTGTTGCTGGCTGGGCTGGTCAACGCCTCCCTGCGGGAGGGCGGAGTGCCGGCCTGCCTTAAGGAGGCGGTGGTACGGCCGCTGCTCAAGAAACCATCGCTTGACGCTGACTCCCCTGCCAGCTATCGGCCTGTCTCTAACCTTCCCTTTTTAGGGAAGGTTATTGAACGGGTAGTGGCTCAGCAGCTCCAAGGGCATGATCTGCGCCGTGAAAAGGATTAAGGGTAGGTCGAGCCTTTTGGTCCAATTAGATCTCTTGGCTGCATTTGATACCATTGACCACAAGATGTTGGTGACGGGCCTGCGGGACAGTGCGGGGGTGGGTGGGATCGTTCTCGAATGGTTCCGCTCATTCCTGACCAGGAGAACTCAGCAGGTGGTGCTCGGTGATCATTTTTCATCTCACCAAGACCTCTCGTGTGGGATTGTGTGGGGTTCTGTCTTGTCCACTCTCCTGTTCAATATGTATATGCAGCCACTCGGCGAGGTGATTAGGAGGTATGGGGTGAGGTGTCATCAGTATGCGGATGACACCCAACTGTACCTCTCATTTTCAACCGGCCCAGGCCCATCTGTCTCTGTGCTTAGTCAGTGTCTGGCAACTGTCGGGAACTGGATGAGGGCTAATCGACTACGACTGAATCCTGACAAGATGAAGGTGATGTTAGTGGGTAAGTCGATGGAGATGGCGACCCCCTCAATTGAGGGGTGTGTGCCCTCCACTGACTTTCCAGGTGTGGAAACTGGGGCTGCTCCTTGATGCACAGCTCCGCCTGGATCTCCAGGTGGAGGCTGTGGTGAGGAGTGCCTTCCGCCAGTTACATCTGGTGTGGCGGCTCCGGACACTGGTTTCGGTTCCGGATCTGGCCACGATGATCCATGCTTTTATCACCTCTCGGCTAGACTACTGTAACATGCTCTACATGGGGCTACCTATGGTGACGGCTCGGAAGTTGCCGCTGGTGCAGAATGCGGCGGCCCGGCTCCTGGTGGGGCTGAGCCGCAGAGAGCATGTTACACCAGTGCTCCGATCTCTGCACTGGCTGCAAATAGTCTTCCGGGCCCAATGCAAAGTGTTGGTTTTGACCTATAAAGCCTTACACGGTCTGAGTCCTGCCTATTTGCGAGATCGCCTCACTCCCCGGGATCTGGCCCCTGCAGTCATCTGGGGGCATCCTGTTGGAGGTTTCCCGGGGGGCCACGCAGGACAGGGCGTTCTCGGTGGCCGCACCGCACCTCTGGAACTACCTCCCCATGGGGGCCCGTCTGGCCCCAGACCTCCCAGGTTTCCGTAGGAATTGTAAGACCTGGCTGTGCAGTCAGGCGTTTGGTGAGGGAGAAGGGGGGGGTTGGGTTTTTTCTCCCCATTTTATTATTATTATATATGTTGTTTAATGCTTGTATATATTTTATTGTATTTTTATGGATTGATTTGTTAGCCATCCTGGGCTGCCTGGCAGGAGGGGCGGGGTATAATTTTTAAAAATAATAATAAATAAATAATAGCCAGAACAGTATGCTACCTACAGTTGCATGGCTTCCTGGTGAACTTTGAGAAGAGTCACCTTGAACCCACCCAGAGGGTAGAACACCTGGGAGTTCTTTTGGACACAGTCAAGAACAGGATCTTCATTCCCCCCGTACGTCAGGAAAAGATCACACCTCTAATTCTTCAAATCAGGGGTTAAGAGATCGCCAAACTGAAAGTGCTGGCAAGTCTCCAGGGACTGATGACATCCTGCACACAGTTCCTCCAGTGGGCCAGGTAGCATCCGAGGCCACTGCAGGCACTGCTAAAGCCCCTCCCCAAACGCGACTGATGGTGGGACTCAACCCCTTGGTGTTGGTGTCGGAGGTACAGTAATCTCTCCTCTGGTGGATAGACCCGTCTTGATTCCACCCCGGTGTCTCAATGTCAGATCCTGTCGACATAGTGATCACAACAGATGCCAGACTGACAGGCTGGGGAGCACATACTCAGCAAAAATCCGCACAAGGCAGGTGGTCCAAAAAAGAAAAAAGCAGAAGCATAAATTGTCTGGAGCTTCGAGTGATCCTCCTGGTGCTTCAGTCCTTCACCCAGCTAGTGAGAGGAAAACAAGTGCTCGTGTATATAGACAATGTGACAGCAAAAGCCTATGTCAACCACCTGGGGGTGGGTTGAGAGTGGAATCTCTGTGTTGCTTAGCAAGGGTGTTGATACAATGAGCGGAGACCAACGTGAGATCCTGAAAGCACTCCACATCCAGGGAAAAGAAAACGTGCAAGCGGATTGGCTGAGCAGGAAGCAAGTGGATCCAGGGGAGTGGTCACCCGAGCAGGAGATGTTTGATCAGCTGAGTTTTGAAGCCCAGAAGCAGACCTCTTTGCATTGCAGAGCAACGCAAAGTTCCTCACTTCATGTCCCACCATCACGATCCTCGCTCTCAACACCCTAAATCAACCATGGCCACCAGGTCTGGCGCATACTTTTCCTCCCTTTCCACTCATCACCAGAATCCTGACACAGATAAGGCACGAGAAGGCAACCATCATTCTGGTAGCACCATATTGACCTAGACCACCACGGTTTGCGGATCTGCAGTAGCTGAAGATAGCCCCTCCTCTTCATCTTCCCCTGATACCAGACCTGCTACATCAGGGCCCAGTGTGCTATGAGAATACAGGGCTGTTGAGACTGTCAGTGTGGAAATTGAGTGAGGAGCATTGAAGCAATTAGGGTACTCGAGGGCAGTCTTAGCTACTCTGATGCAATTCAGACATCGATCTACCAGAAACATCTACAGATGTACTTTGGAGAGTGTTCTCCATCTTGTGCGTGGAGCATAGTATTAGACCACTTAAGGCTAGGGTTAGACGTATGTTAGAGTTCTTACAATGAGCTGGACGCGGGTTTGAAACCTAATACTCTGGCGAGTCAGGTGACAACCATCAATAGTGTGCTGTCTTCTGGGGGGGATTCTAAATTATTCACCCACCCATATATAAAACGTTTTATCAAGGCAGCTAGGGCCATTTCCCCTCCAGTGGTTCGCAGTTTCCCTTCCTGGGATCTCAATCTGGTACTTAGGACACTGATGGAGGTTCCTTTTGAAACTCTGAGGGAGATTTCATTATTTTTTCTTTCCTTAAAGGGTGCCTTCTGATAGGAATAACTTCTGCACAGAGGGTGTCAGAACTGGGTACCTTATTCCTAGTCTGAATTAAAAGGCATATAACTAGATGGTCTGTGAAACCCGCAGGGGCAGTGGAAAAGACACAGAGCATCGATCAATTCCTTCAGGAGAGATTAACGCATGATCTATTTTTGTATAAGACCCATGGTGGGCATGGGAATATTCGCTGTGATAGAGATCTAACAAATGACTGACAACTTTTAGGTTGTCTTCCACAAATAGTTGAGCTACTGTATCTGCCATTTTCCCAGGGGTAAGTTAATTGATCTATCAAGGGTAGAAAGGGGGCAATTGAAATCTCCCATCGTTATAATGATCCCTTGGGCTACCTCCCAGATCCTAGCAATGAGATCCTGAAAAAAATCAACTGAATTTCCATTGGAACAATATGCATTCACAAATGTATGTAATCAACCCCTCCATGTTCCAATCAAGTTTAAGAAGTGACCTTCAGGGTCCTTTATCTGTCTCTGCAACTGAAAATCAACATCAGCGGAAAAGCCAATCATGTCCCTGGCCTGCTTCTTAGGTGCCCATGAAAAATACATAGAACCTATATACCTATCTCTCAGACATCCAGCATCCTGTCTGAGGAGGTGTCTCCTGTAAAAAGAATACGTTTGCCCTCTGAGATAAAATACAATGAGTGACCCGACGTCTCTTACTTGGGCAATTAAGGCCTCATACGTTCAGGGATATTAACTTTAAAAACTGCATGTTTTCAGGCTGAGATTATCAGGGTATAACCCCTTATTTAAAAAAAAGTCTGACCTTAAAAAAAGTACTGTCCTCTCTCAATTCAACACATTCCTGTGGTCCCAGTTTCAAGATAGCCATTGCTCTTCCTGGATTCACATTGAGCCATTGAGTACGACCCCGGCCCTCAGTCAGTTCCCCAAAAAATAAATATAATGAAAACAAATGCATAACCAAACAAAATCTAACAAACCCTCTCCCCCTTTCCCACCACCATCCACCCACCCTGTATTTCCTTCCTCTCATCGCTCCAATGACCAACCTCAAACCTGACAAGGGCAGGTGAAACTGCTTATGCTGCCGCCAAGGTACAAGACCACCAGGATATCATTATACTGCTTAAAGCAGTAAGGTGCCTGTATAACACTTCTTTTTATCAGGAACAAACAACTATTAACTGTTACAACCAATTGCCCATAGTTGGATCAAAAATACTAATATATGGATCTTGTCCCCCAAGGAGTATCTGTACATGTCTACTCTAGCCGCCTCTAGTTTTTAGGATAGCTGGGTTCAAAAATGTAAGCTGGGGCTTATCTGTTAAAAAACTAGGAACTGTCTCCTGAGAGATCATGCCCATCCATTATGTAGTTGTAAATTTAACCCTTTAAATCACTTGTAACCTTTAAAAATAAGAAAATGTCTCCTAAGAAAACATGCCCCTCAGTTATATATTTGTAAAGCTAGCACTTTAAAATATAAGCTATGACAAGTTAAACCCAAAAAACTGTCTCCTAAGAGAGCATGCCCAACAATATGTCTAACATTCTAAATAACATGCTATACCTTATGAGACAGTTTCTTGCTTTCAAAAGGAGCATGTCCATCAGATAAACAGTGAATCTTCACAACAGAGCCACCACCACTTCATTTAAAAACAAGAAACTCTCATAAGAGATCATGCCCAATCAATTTTTGCCAGTGAAACTGCCTCAGCAGAGACACCGCTGCTTTTTTTTTTTTTTACAAACGATAAACTGTCTCCTAAGAGATCATGCCCAGACAGTTTGACAGCGAGAATGCTTCAGCAGAGCCACCTCCCCAACATTTAAAGACAAGAAACTGTCTCATAAGAGATCATGCCCATCTTTTGTATAGCAGTGAACCTGCCTCAGTAGAGCCACCATCACTTCAATAAGAGACTAGAACCTGTTCCCTAGGAGAGCATGCCCACCTATGACCTATAGGAACAAACTATAAAATGTATCAACTTTCTTAAATTTTAAAATGAATGAAATACCAAACCAATCCTCCCTGGAGGGCGGGTTGAATTTGCTGGAAGGTTTTTTTTCCCGTTAAATCAGTCTCAAGTCTGTAGAGCCTTCAGGTTACCAATAGTCCTTCAGCAGAAGATTCATTTTCAAGCCCAGGATTAGCTCTTAGGAATTCCTTGAAGCGCTCCACTGTCTCAAAGGTTCTCCCCCTGTCCTTGTAGATAAAGGATAGGAGAGCGGAATGGTGTATTTGGGCCATATTCCCTTGCTTTTCAGCATGTCCATGTGCCTATACCACGTTCTCCTCCTTGCCAGGGCTTCTGAGACCAAGTCAGGGTAAATTTTGACTTAATCCCCCTCAAATTTCAGGGACCTCTATCCACGAACCAGTCTTAGGATAGCCTCTTCATCTCGGTAATTGAGAAATTTGGCAATGATTGCCCTGGGGGGTTCCCCTCACGTGACTTAGGCCTAAAAGTGCGTTGCGTGTGCTCCACTATGGCCGTATGAAGGTGAAATTCACTCGGAAAAAGACCATCCAAAAGCTTTAAAATAAATCTACAGGTGTCTGGAGTCTCTCAGCCCTCTTTCACACCCAGGAATCTTAAATTAGAATCCCTGTTTTTCAAATCCTCACATTTACTGGACAGCCTCTTCACTGAGGCAGAAAGGGATTATAAAATGTCTTCCTGAGCAACGCCGTTGTCTTCTAATGCACTCACACGCTGTTCTGTGTGGTCAGCTCGCTTGGTAGCCACCTCCACTTTCTTGGAAACAGTATTAAAAGCTTTTTTAAGTGACCCCATCTCCTCCATGAGATCCACCCGAGCCAGATTCAGGTCACTTTTTTAATGACTGCTGCTGCCACATCCGTGGCTTCCTCAGGGCCTTCTATAATGTGCTCTGTGCCGGTGGCAGACATGTTATCTTCTCCACCCGGCTCAGAGGACTGTGAAGATGGTGCAGTTTGCTGCTCACAGAATTTTAATAGAGGTCCTGTCGCTTCTTTTGGCTGCCTTGGCCATTTAAACACTTGGCAAAGTTGTTTTCGTAGCGTTTTGAAAAGGTTTAATTCTGTTAAAATCCCCTTTTACCTGGGATCCTGGCGGAACTCACTCACCATGGACTAGGAATCCCCAGAGAACGTGGAAGCTACCGGTTAACTTTTTTTGTAAGACAATGAGTAGGGATAGGATACTGGAGGTCTTTCAGGATTATTTACAAAATAATGACATCCCTCCCTATGACATCCCATACGCTCTAAGGTGGTGTTGAGAGGTGAATATATCTCTATGGTTTCACATCAAAAAAGGAAAGGGCGACTGAATTAAAAGAACTATGTCTAAAATTGAATAAACTTTTATTAGCAGATAGAACTAATCCCAGTAAAAAGCATCAGAGAGACATAATGAAGATTAGAGGGGAGACAAACTTAATAGAGGTGGACAAAACAGCTCAACAATTGAGACAGGTCAAATGTATTTATTATGAAAATAAGTAATGAGGACTGCTTGCTAGCCAATATGGTGAGAAACAAAGCTGTTTACTCAGCTAGAAAAAGATAATCTTCAAGTGACCACACAAATGGAAGAAATTACAGAGACCCTAACCAAATTCTATAAAAATGTATACAAATCATCCTCCCCAGACAAAAATGGAATTAAGTCTTTTTTACAGGCACTTAAACTTGACACGTTCCAGAACAAGATGCTAAATGAGGCTATAACAGAGGAAGAGATTAAAAATAATATTAAACCGCTTACCAAAAGAAAAATGACTAGACCGGATGGCTTCCCTACGGAAGTCTATCAGGTCTTTATTGACCTGGTGGCTCCTATCCTTACTAGGGTATATAACAATATTCTTAGGTTGGGGGTGATGCCCGATTCTTTTTCTTATGCAAATGTGGCCCTCTGTCTCAAGGTGGGTAAACCGGTGGAGAAGAATGTCAGCTACAGGCCCATCTCCCTACTCAATACGGACTTTAAAAATATTATCTGAGAAATTGGCTAATAGTCTGAATGTCTGTATTGGCTACATAATTGATGCTTATCAAGTTGGATTTATCCATTCCGCTTGGGGGTGGACAGTGTTAGAAAAGCAATAAACCTAATCCATCAAACCAGTGTTTTAAAAATGGATGCCATAATTATATCGATGGATGCCAAGAAGACTTTTGATCGTATTGAGGGCTCATTTCTTTGAGGCTTTGCTGACAATGGATTTTTCTGCAAACTATCTAAAATAGGTTTCAGCAGTATACTAGGACCAAACTTGCAATTGATTATAAATGACAGCTTATCTCCACCCTTGGATCTCAAAAGAGGAACATGGCAGGGATGCCCTCTATCTCCTATTCTTTTTGACAATGCCGTAGAGCTGTTGGCCATAGCCATTAGCCAAAGTCCAGAGTTCTCTGGAATTGAGATCGGTAATACAGAGCATAAGAGAGCGCTTTACGCGAATGACATGTTTGTCTTTTTGTTAAACCCAAAAAGTTCTGTACCTAAGCTAATACAACTCATAGATCAATTCAGGACCCTATCAGAGTATAAAATTAATTACCAGAAGTCATCAGCAATGCTTTATAAGAAGCCAGGCTCCTCCGAGATGCCTCCAAAAGATGTGATCCCCTGTAAAATAGAGAAGGAAACAGTTCAATATTTAGTAATATATCAGTCTAAACATCCAGATAATTTATATATCCAACTATCCTACCATATTTGAACAACTGAAAAGAAACACAGACACTTGGTCAGGTCTTACCTGCTCCTGGCTTGGTCAAATGAATTTATTTAAAATGTCGGCTCTCCCAAAACGGCTATATAAATTCCTGGCCCTCCCAATACAGATACCGCCAAAAATTTTCAAAGATGCGAATGGGTGGCTTAAGTTGTGGGTATGGGGGGGAAACGTCTCAGAATCAGTCACAAAGTTGTAAATATTTCCTGCCTAAATGGGGGCCTTAATTTCCCCGACCGGGAATTATACCACCGGACTGCCATTCTTAGAGCAGTAAAATACTGGTACTTCGCTCCCAGAGACATGAAATGTGTGAATGTAGAAGCCAATGTAGTCTGTGTCTGTAACTGGAGAGAGGCACTGATTTCTCTCGAGCTCAATGGGTTTTTGACTCAGAGACATCCGTCGCCCAGGACTCAGGGGAGGGTTCCAGCTCAGTCGATTCTGGTTCACTCACTAAGGGGGGCTGCTACAATGCAGGCTTTTTGGCATGTTCATTCTCCAAAAATTAAAGTCTGTCTCCTGCTGGTCGAGCTGGGGATCTAACCCCAGTGTCCTGAGCTGGCCATCCAAGAGGATACCCTGTAGAAGGAAAATTCACCAGGTAAGCAACCAATTTTCCTTTCTGCACTGGTCCATTTTTGGGTACCTCATTTTAAGGATGTTGGCAAATTGCTGCCCTCCTCTGAACCAGCTACATTGATAAAGGGTCTGGAAAGAAGTAGGAACGGGGTATGTTTAATCTAGGGAAGAGAAGACTAAGGAGACACCTTATAGCAATATCTAAATGGCTGCCACCAAGAAGATGGCAAGGAGCTGTTCAGTGCCACAGAGGGCAGGACTAGAAATAATGGGCTCAAGTTACAAAAAGGAAGATTTTGGTTAAATGTCTGAAAAAACTTACTCGCTGTAAGAGCTGTGCAGTGATGGGAACAAGTTGCCTAAGGAGGTTGTAAGCTCTCCATCAATAGAGATTTTCTCAGAGGCTGGGCAGCCATCAGCAGGTATTTTGTAGCTGTAGTCATCCTTCATCCAAATGGAGAGTTAAACTAGATGACCCTTGAGGTGCCTTCCAATTCTAAGATTCTGTGATTTTACTCTGGTCCTGCTCTCTTCCACGGCTTGTCATGGTGACTGTCTTGAGTGAAATTTGGGGCTCTTCCAAAGGAAGTGATCGTTGCATCACTTCCGAATTATGTTGGAAGTTTTCCTGGCTGGAGGTGGTCAAGCCTATCAGAAAAATAATGCCTTTCCTGTCTAGAAAAGAGGTCCATTTTCCTCAGTCTTCCATTAATCACCTTCTCAGATCAAACCACTTTGTGACAAAAATGCCAAGGGGTTTTCTAGTGTCCCTGAAGCAGATTTATATGCCTTTAACCACTCTTTGCTACCTGTATAGTTATCACGAGAATGCAGAGCAGAAGTACAGCGAATTCTGCACCAGCGTGCCATGGATGTGAAACTGGATCCTGTTCTCCAGGACAAGTGTATGATTGATCTGGGGAAGTGGTGTAGTGAGAAAACGGAGACAGGGCAGGTACTGTAACCTGTGTACAATCAGTTTGTTTAGAGTTCTCCTCATACAGGAGTGAGTGAAAGAGAACATTGCCGGTTGTCTAGCTTTCCCCATGCTTAGAATCAATCTTCTTTTTCCCAAATGGGTTATGCTAGGAGATATATTTGGAAGAGGCACTAGTGTTTCAGTGGCTATCGTTTTCATTGAATTTGGGGAGCGTTCATTGCTTTCTCTTACTGGAAACTGATGGTCAAGTCCAAAAGGAGTTTTAGTTTTTTGTGAAATCTGTTTTAATCCTAAAACAATTACGAAAAGAACTGCATTACATCTGTATTGTGATCTGAGTGACCCGAAGTTGGTTTAAATAAGAAACTTCTGAGAACACATTCAAAATTAACCTTATTATAAGACTTTTGCCTCACACTTAACTGTTTGAAATAGTTTATATAGAAGGCATAAATTGTTAAAATAAAAAACTTCTTAAATATATATTGTCTAATATTTGACTAAATTGACACACAAGTTTGCCCATTATGCCTTTAAAGATTCTAAATGACCTTGATACTTTGTATTTAGTTTATTATTCAAATTTTTATCCTGCCCTGCCCCTAAGTCTCAGGGCACGTTACAATACATAAAAAACATATATAAAAATACACAAAATAAAATATTAAAATACTCAAGTAAAACAAAGTAAAAACAGATAAATCCCCTGACCCACGACACCCCAACCCTACGTACCCTGCCTGCCAAATGCCAGGCCAAACAAGGTCTTACGTTATCTCAGGAAGATGAGGAGGCTTGGGTGTAGGCAAGCGTCCAATGGAAGGGAGTTCTATAATTGTGCTTATTATTTATGTGCAAAAACTTCAATACATAGAATGCTGATAGAAAAGCAGGAAGCTTGCCTCTTTCCTTGTTTGCTAATACTTTAAATTTGAAGAGGGAAAAGACACCTCACACACACACACCCCAACACCATGCCCCTTTTCACACAGACACTCTAACACTGATAAAAATGGGTATTTTATTATACATGTTTCAGGGCTGCAGGTGTGCTCTATGGGTGCTCTGTAACGTATAATAAAACATAACACCCATTTTATCAGTGTGAGTGTCTGTGTGAAAAGGGCCTGTGGCTTCAGAATCTGGTACTCTCAAAACTAGCATACTGTTAAATTTGTAATCAGTCCCATAAGTGTTACAGTATTACTCTAGATAATGTTGACAATACCTCTTTCTGGTTAAGAAATCTTACAATTGTTGTGTTGACCTTTCAGAAGAGATCTGAATGCTTAATAGGGGGTGAGAGGTAAAACCTTGCCTTCAATTCAGCAACATTACGCACGCACGCACGCACGCACGCACGCACGCACTTTTAATGAGTTAGCAAGCTTGATATTTATTTTCTCCCCACAAACTGCCCCATTTCAATTTGGCAAATATTGACACTTTCCACATGTTGTAGTAGTATTATTATTATCACCTACCTACCTTGAGCTCCGGGCGGCGGCGCTCTGGTGGCTTCAGCGCTGGGCTGTGGCTGCCGCCGGCTTCAGCACGCTACTAGACCTTCTGGGGAACCCGGAAGTTCCCCGGAAGGCCTAGTAGCGCGCTGAAGCCGCCGGAGTGCTGCCGCCACCGCCGCCCGGAGCTCAAGGTAGGTAGGCGATCCCTGGGTGGGAAGTAGGGTGATCCCTGGGGTGGGGGGGTGTTAAACCCCACCCCAGGGATCAGTAGTACCAGTACTTACTTACCTGCTGGCTGCTGCTGGACGCTGGTGCTGGACTGGCTCTGGGTCACAGGCGGCGGCCCGGAGCCCACAGTAGGGGTCACAAATTTTTGTTGTTGTTTAAATCCAGGGTGGGTGGGGGGTGTCCTCCCTTCCACCCCTTCCACCCGCGCAGCCTGAACTCGTAAAGGAGTGGGGGGGGTTTGTGGGGATTTTTTTACATTGCGGCCATTCATTTGAATGGCCACAATGTAAAAAATCCGGTACCAGGGAATCCGGTAAACGGGCCAGATTACCGGGTTTAAGCCGATACTGCCGGTACACTCAATACCAGCAGTATCGGATACCGGATGATCCGGTAGTCCCACCTAAATGGTATTTGCTGTTGCTGCAGTGCATGAAACTTGGGATGTGCAAAAAACATATTCAGGAACACTGCAAACATTTCAGCTTGAGTTTTTAAAACTATATAAAAAACAGTTTTTAAAAAGCAATTTCTTTTCCCAGTATAAAAAAGAACTCATTTTCTGAAAGTTTTATTTTTTAAAACAAAATTTCTAACATTCAGAATTCCTTTGGCTTCAGAATCTTACTACACAAATAATCATTTTGATTAGTGAAAACCCTAGATTAAAATAAACATTTACCTATAAATCTCACTATGATCTGCATTCCCCCTCATCCAAGATGTAGCAAAAGACAGAGGAAGGAAGCTGTCACATGATCTATATAAGCAATAATAGGAAGGAAGCTTGGAAACATTAAAGACTTTGTTTGGTATGGCATAATCTTTGTCCCAGGTTAGAAACCAGAGAGAGTGCTTCCTGGAGAGTGAGCATGTTAGCAATGTCAAAGGACAACATGCTTGTTGCCTCTGCAAGAATGGTCGCCAGCTTTGCTGTTGAAATCCTCAACTGAAGCCCTTCCCTTGACTAAAGAGACTGTTGTGTGGCAGCTCTGGTTTGTCCAAATTAATTGAGACCTTGGAAGCATAGGTCTCAATCCACCATGATCTTCAATGGATTTACTCTGGAGTAAGTGGTTTGTAGATTTCAGCCATAGTGTTTTTCAGCATGCCAGTAGAGCATGGTGCAGGTGAGAGATTCTGTTTACTAGGAAGGAAGTACATCTCGCTGAGTTTTATGTGTCTGATAGGTACTAAGATGACTCTTGTGTTCTGTGCAGGAACTTGAATGCCTCCAGGACCATCTGGATGACCTGATGGCAGGCTGCAAAGACATAGTTGGAAACATCACAGAGTTGGAGTCTGAGGTACAAGTCTATCAGAATGGCTATCTGTCTTGCACAAATGGAATGACTGTCACTGTATCTGCTAAGATGTCAGGTAGGGGTGAGACTCCAGGCAAAACATTGCTTTCCGTTTCGGTTCCCCTGTGTCTAGGATCTACTATCATCATCAGATCTATCGGTGTCAGTTCTTTATCCCATTGAATTGAGTGGGGAAGAGAACCCTCCGAGACACACAGGAACCTACCGATAACCTGGGCATCCCCACCCCACCTCGGCCTCGGAGGGTGGGGGTTGGGATCCATTACCCCTAACACCCTCACCTGCTGGGGTCCGGTTTTACCCACCCCAACCCCCAGGGCACCTGTATTTTACTTACTGTTGCTGGTCCGGAGGGTGGGGTCACTGGGCCGCCACCTCTGCTACCAGCAGCCAGGCCTCCTCTGCTGCTGACTGGTGTTGGGAGCTGGCTCTGCGGACTGGCAGCTGGGCAGCAGAGCCAGTTCCTGCCACCAGCCAGTGGCAGAGGAGCTGGCCCAGCCACTGACAGCGGAGCCAGCTCCTCTGCCGGGCAGCTAGGCTTTCTCTTTCTTCTTCTTACAGGTCTGGAGCTTTAAAAAGCCACCAGATCGGTAGCAGCGTATTGCACATGCACAAAATTGGTCGTCGAGGCCATTCTGCACATGTGCAGCCCTAATCCAAAATGACGCTGGCAGCTTGGCACCTTTTTGGAAGAGGGCAGGCGTTCTGCATATGCGTGGGGAGCCATTCCACAGCTGCCCTCTTCCAAAATGGCACAGACGTTGGCAGTGCCATTTTGGATTAGAACTGCATGTGCAACTGGCCTTGGTGGCCATTTTGCGCATGTGCCCTGCGCCGCTGCCGATGTGGAGTTCCGGACCTGTAAGAAGAAGGAAGAGACGGCCCAGCTGCCCAGCAGAGGAGCTGGCTCCCGATACCAGTCAGCAGCAGAGGAGACCTGGCTGCCATTAGCGTAGTTGGTGGCCCAGCTGGAAGCCCAGCCAGCAGCCATGACCCACACCCTCAGGACCGGCAACAGTAAGTAAAGTACAGGGGCCCTAAGGGTTGGGGAGGTGGGTAAAACCAGGCCCCGGCGGGTGGGGGTGTTAGGGGTAATGAATCCCCACCCCCAGCCTTGGGGGCGGGGGGGAGGAGGTTTCCCTCCCCATGGGATCTGTGGGAGTCTGGGAAAAGAAGATCTGAGAATTGGGAAGCGAGACAGGCCCAATTATCGGATCTCTCACTTTTAACCAAAAGACACTTTCGGCCTCTTTCGGTTAAAACCAAAAGTCCCATCCCTAATGTCAGGTGTGTCTAGCAGTCAGTCTTCCTTTCTGTAATGACCTTTCTCTTGCTATATGTGTCTTCCTATCCATTTTTGTAGAAACTCCAGAGAAGCTTCAGCTTCTGTCCACTGTGTGTTTTCACTTGCAAATAGTGGAAATTCCACCCAGTGTTTCCTCTTTGGGAAAAGATTGCAAACCTTCTCTGTTGTGATTTTTTTTAAAAAACAACCAAAAACTTTAATAGTGAATACTTTAAAGACGATCTATATAAGGGACTGGCAAAACCCACCACAGAATGCAGCCACCTCCTAAGATGGAGCAAGCTTTCCCAGGAGAGGAATTTTAAGAATAATTACTAGGAACTTGAGTTGAGCTGAACACAAACACTGCAGTGAATACAGCCAGAGTAGGACAAAGAACCGTATTTGCAAAAAGTGCCAAGGGGGTTTCAATGACCGAAACTTGCTCGAATCATCAGCTTCGTTACAGCCTAAAACCATGACTGCAGGGCATTGCACTGCCCAAATGTTGCTGTAGGCATTATTTTGAGTGACATGTATGAAGCATACCACCTACTAACATTTGTCTACATGTTAGCTTTATTTATTTATTTTATTTATTTTTTAAAATTTTATCCCGCTGCTTCCCACCACAGGCGACCCAATAATCAATATAAAACTACCATCATAAAACATAATCAAAAATCAACAAACATCAAAAAACGCTCCTTCCTTTGCACCAGACTGTCACATTGTTGGAACCTCCTTGTGTGGATGCAGGATTACGTGTATAAAGGGGGTCCTGCCATATTCTTGGAATCTGGAAGGAGCAAGTTTCATGGGTATTAGCTTTATGGATAGGTCTGCATCCACACGAGGGTTTGTGCATCTATTTTAAAAAAACATTCACATCTTGAGCTAACAGTTGTGGAAGAAAAGGAATTTTCGGTCTGTTTAGAAGTCTGTCTGTCAGAGGCACTTTATTACAAGCAATTGCAGGGAGAGATTTCACCAACAGACACGCCTCTGAAGGTTGCCAGATCTCTACTCTCTACAACAGTTTTTGTCATATTTATAGTACTCTGTGGACACATGACTGTTTCATTTTCTTATCAGTATACAAAGCAAAAACAGCAGACTAAATTAATGGCAAGCAGTTTTGTGACTAAAACAGTTATCAGTTCAAGGATCATGTTGCAGGGTTCCCTCTTTGATCATGCCAGGTGCAGAAATAAGCTGACCTCATATCATTAAAACTACTTCTACTTTTAGGGAGTTTCCCTTCTTCACTGCTTAATTGCCAGTCTGGGCTGCTACCGCCCTTTCCTTACCTTGCTAAGCACATTCCTCTCACCGCCTTATCTCATCTGTTACGTACTTCCTCCTTGACCAGAGTTTTAGGCCTACTAATGTTTGCTTCTACATTCCCCCCTTTTGTAGTTTCAGCACAACTTAACCTTAAACTTGAATATTCATAAGTCCTTGCATATCAGCATACTCTTCTTTATCCGTTATCTTAAGATCGTGATACATTACCAGTAGCTGGTGCTGCTGTCCCTGTGTCAATAGGTCATGCTTTAATCTTTGAGCGGTACAGCGCTTACAGCATTTAACAAGCAAAATTAAACATTGGGCACATACAAAAATTCCAACAATAATTCCAAAAATAAGCTGTAAATAGTAAAACATTTTTGTTCCCCAACTTCTTAGCCAGGACCACAAACTCCAGTCATTTGACTCATGCAGTTTTGTTACTGCAGTCCTGATGTGTTGGGCGTTTTCAAAAATGGTGTCTGTGTTGTCTGGTATATAGGTACAACATTCCCCCTGTATCAAAGCACAAACCCCACCCTTGCTGGCCAAAGTAAAATCTAGGGCCATTTGGTTTTGCAAAACCATTTGTCTGATGTCACCCATTTCAGTGGCTATATTTTCAAGGCTTTGAGCTTTTGTGTTAGCCACTTAAGTACCGCAGCAATTAGTTTTAATTCCTTAATAGCAAATGCCACTCCCAGACCAGGTATGGTGATACCCCAGTAGCGTTGGGTTTCTGTTACTTCTCGTCGGTGTCGCAGTTTACCCTGGGGGGGTAAGGTGGGGGCAAGTCTGATGGCGAGAAAATGGACCCAATATAACAGGAGCTCTCCCACCAAGGAGGTAGTCTCTTATGAACCTTCTATCCACAAATAAAATAATGACCAGCAAGGGCAAAGTGTTCCTGGCGGTATGAAATGGAGCTCTTCATTAGCCGGAACCCATAATAACTAATATTCAAGGGAAAGGGAAAATAACCCTTATAGGAGGTCCCATTTAAGGCCACGTAACCAGTGGAGTTTATGGTATAAGTATAATTACAGTTGCTATATCCGACCTTTACAGTACCCTCGGGGTTGGTCTTTCCCCACATGGACTGATTGGACTTAAAACAATATTCCCCTTGAACCTTATCTGCAAGTTGGATGTATTCTGTTTTGTTCCTACCTACATGTGCCCAGGTCTGATTCCTCTCGGGGAATGGTATGGTGGTTCCCTGTACTATTTGGGTAGAGTTAAGCAGAACCGGAACCATAGGTATTCTTCCTTGGGAATGCAGAGGAACATGGGCGCAAATCCAGCAATTAGATACATTCAGATTTATGCGGAGCTGTTCAATCACTAGCAGGAACGTGCTAGCAGAGTCCAAAGATCGTTTTTTTCAGAGGGAGTTCTTTTCTATTGAGTCATTTTGTACTGAGCGAGGGGACCAAAGCAGAGGGGCACACATGGTGGTGATGCCGATTCTCCTCTTACCTCCTGCTACTCCTCCGCTGGGTAGCTCTGCTGCTGGCCGATAGGTGGCAGATGTCTGTAAACTTGCTTTGCGCATGCGTCGGGAGCTACCCGGGACTCTCCAGTTTCATTCATCTGCCTCGGCCGGTAGGACGCTCATCGCAGCAGCTCCGTTGTTCCCTGCAGATTTAAGCAGCCAGTTAGCTGTTCAGGGTACGTGACAAAAGCAGTGCTTCAAGAAAGAAAAAAAGGAAGTGATCTTGATAGCTCCGGGGCTGCGTGGCAGTGCCTGTGAGCTAATACCAATTAAACAATGTTGATGAGGGCTAATCCCCTCAAAAGAAATAGTTTCAGCCTGTGAGCTAAAGCATTGATAGAGGCTACTCCCCTCAGGGGA